>JAUYWG010000034.1:11137784-11151797 GCA_034779775.1 Enteromius afrohamiltoni | reverse complement strand
AGATAGATAGATAGATAGATAGATAGATAGATAGATAGATAGATAGATAGATAGATAGATAGATAGATAGATATTCTCTATAAATTAACAGTCTGCAGTTAAACTTACTAGACCTGACATCCTGGCAGCATCTTCAATAAAAACCGTGAGAGAGTTTTTACTGTGTGCCTGCAGCAGTTTCTTTCCTCTCGTTTTCTGTCAGCATGTAGGTGTATGCTCGTATTTTCAGAGAAAACACATTGAAATATCAGTTTTACTTAGAATCACCCTTGCTCTCATTCATAAAACTGTCCATCAAAAGCTCAAACCTCAAATGAGCACACCGGTGCCTCGAAAACCAACTCAAGCAGAAATCACGCAAGCCTGTCGGGCTTAAATAACACAAAAAGTGACAGAACATATGCCATGAGAAATAAAAAAGTGTCAATTACAAGCCCATAAAGGGTAAAGCTGAAGATTTCCATCTCAGCGAAGACAAGGCTTCTAGTTTTAACTATGCAGGACATTACTTTCTGCCCTACAAGATAGTGAAGGCAGCTTCCTCTTGTCTCTTGCAGACAGACAGTTAAATTACAACTCTCAGAGCTGACTGGGTCCAGCAGGGAAATCAGCCTCTGGGCTACATGTCTCATGCTTAGCTCCTAAACCCTCATTTCCGTAGTCTTCATCACTGCACTTCCCGAAGAACACACTCAAGGCCGCTGAGACAGACATGGTTACGCAAATTCTGCTTCTGAAAGAATTAAATAAACATTATCTTTGTCACACTCTGAAAAAAATATTATTATACTTATTATCGGTGTGGGGGTAACACAATGCAAGTAACACAAGTTATGTAATCAGATCAATGTAATCAGCAAGTCCAGTCCTTTCCTATCGAGATCAAAATCAAACCTGATTGAATATTTTTATGACGGACAAAAGTTTTGGGGATCGGCGTGCAAATGTTTTGTATAAAATAACCTTAACACAGTATTTTAATGCATTACTTTTACAAGTAATTTCTCCAACACAATCAAATAATGCATTTTGCACATTATATTATATTATATTACCACTCGATCAGTACTTTCCTTCATTCAATACCCACCAATAGCTCCATAACTTCCTCCTCTCTGCCGCCTTATCAGCATAAAGCAGCACAATCTAATGTAATTTATTAGTTCATTACTGCCAGATATCCAAAAAGGTCTTCGTTAACTGTAGGAGGGACCAATAATGGTTGTAAAATGATGTGTGATGAGTGCCTTGAATTTGGTTCGAACAGTCATTAAATCAAGAAGATTGATTGATGCCCTACTGGAGAAAGAATCCATTCTGCATCCCCCACAAGACAAAATGTGCATGTGGTCAAACGTTAAGGTCCAGTGCTGAGTCCATTTGATATAGCTCCCTCTGCTGGTCATAATGAAGAGAGATGACAGTCAAGCCAATACAGTAACCACACACACACATACACACACACACACATAAAAGGTTAAAGCAACACTACTATAAGGTTGTACGTGTCAACATTAGATAAAGCACTCTATCTATCAAAGCTAGCTCTTTTTTGTTAGCGTGTGATTTCTCAAGACATTTATTTCAGTGATATCTGTCAGGCTGAAGGGCCATTTTATGTGTGCAATCTAAAAATCAATTGCAGCACCTTTAATCACCCCTGAATTGCCCTAAAAATGAATTAACAACTGCACCTCTTTGGTGTACACTCAAAAATCTTTCTCCTTGAAGTCTAACAAAACATAAAATAACTAAGTGAATAAATATGTCATTAAGTATCACGGCTGCTTCTCCAGGAGGAAATCATAAAGCATGCAAAAGCAGCAGGCCCGCTGGGCTCCGACAAACACAGATTTGCTCATGCAGACCCAAAAACGTATCCGTCCAGATATTAACATTCACCACCCTATGTTTCAATCTCTCCCTCTTTCTGTCTGATATGGTAATAATACACCATCTCCTCTCTCAGCCTACCCCTCTTCAATTAATTCAAATCCAATTAACTCTCCCACTAGCTTAACGAATGACTAATTCAATTTAGACAAAACAAATAAGCATTGGATGGGCGCCCTTATCATCGCTTCCGTGACATTCTTTTTTTTCTCCCGAATCTGTGTCTAGCTCTGAAAATCTGCGGAGGCTGAGGCTTATTGATGCCCCGTTATCTCGTTAAATCAAATCAGTGTGACATCCAATGTAAACCCGAGCCGATAAGAATCAACACGCGGGAACAGCGCCAGCGTGCGCACATACACATGCGACCACACCGAAAACCTCTCACGCTCCTCCAGGGTGAACAAGTCATGGCATTTGACAGCAAGAGTTTCTGTAGTGTGAGTCACTGACAGCGTAAAGCCTCACAAAACCGCCAATCTGTTTTATTAGATACCTGCAGTTATCATCGTACAGTTGTTTACACACGCTCCTGTCTATTTCTTACACGCCTCGGGGCGTCAAGCCTATTTTCAGGATACAATGTGTCTAATTCATAGGCGTTTCTTGACCTTATTTAGAGAGGCTGTATAGTAGATGTATGATGTCAGCTCCCACAGGTGTCCTAGAAGAGTAACCACAGGTGTACTTCATCATGTAATGCTAACATTCCACAACCACAAAATGTCACAATGTTGTTTTATTAAATATTTTTTGAATTCAAACTTTGATTTTTTTTATTTTTTCAATATTTTGGTCATTTGAGGGTTTTTTTTTTGTCCTATTTTTATTTAGTCTATAAATTAGTCTGTTAACTAAAACAGCACACATGTATAAACTTTTTTCTTTTTTACAATTAAAAACCATAGATTAAATGAAAATGTACTATTTAATCATTATTTTATGTAATAATTATAGAAAACATATATATACCAATTCATATTTTTTATGTTTATGTTGCAGAAAACACACCCAATCATTTTATACTTTCTGTTCAAGATCAATATCCAAAATAAGAAACATTAAAATATTTTTTTGCTTTTTGTTTTCATAAAAAACTACTTTATTCAACACATTTAACATAGTTAGCAATTAGTTGTAAACTATGTGTAAGTCTTAAAGTTAAATAATTTGATTTATCACAATTTCATCACAATTAATTGCATTAATATTTTATTTTATTCATTTGGTCCCACTTTATATTAAGTGTCCCTAATACCTGTGTACTTCCACAGATGTGTATCTAGTATGTAACCACAGTGTTAGTACACATTGCTACATAGTACCTACAGCTGTAACTACACACGTTCATAACACCCCTCAGAATGGTGTGTGTAAGTACAAATGTGTAACAGGACATTGGTAACAACACTTTTTTCTCTAAGTAGCCATGTAACAGGAATTTCATAGGTACATTTTGTAACAGCAGTATGTATAACTGGAACAGGGGGTGATCAGGGGGTGTAGTTGGGTAGGTTTAGGGATATGTAAAGTGGATGGAGTTGGCGCACCTCTGTAATACCAGTGTATTTACATAGTAACTCCTCAGGAACTGCCCACTTAATATTAAGTGTAACATTCTGTACACCAACCACAATTTATATGTAAAGCCTAATTTACTGCCCGCTATGTGACATCAGAGTAATTACATGCTCAATCCATAGCAACTGTTTATTTAATATAAAGTGTACTACATACTACATACACATCTAGTTACTATGGAAGAACACAGGTATTAGAAACAATTAATATAAAGTGGGAACATACATTATTTGCAAAACCTTTGAAATTGAAGCTCCTAAAATATCATTTAAAGATGATACATTTTTTTTAGATTTAAGATTATAGATAATAATCACTTTTTTTTTGGACTGTGTAACAATTGATTTCAGTTAATTTTCTCGTTAACATTCTTTATTAGTTACAGTCACTAAAAAACTTTGTTACTTCAAAGCTATCCAAACAGTTTGTGCTCACATACCAGAATTCCTTTTTGTTAACTGCTTTGTCAGAAATGTTTCGCTTGCAACCTTTTAAATAAATGTTAATTGGTTTGGTATTATAAAAGCCACACTATTTTAAGTAAGGCTTAAGTTCTTTTAGGGGCCATTGCATGTTTATTGAAAGCTACACGTATACTAATTCCATTAATTTAAAATAGAAGTGTCAGCAAAGCAAATATAAACATACACAATGCGAGAAATATCCCCACATCCGCTCATATTCAGGTAAGGGGCTGATCCCGCCTAAAAATCCTAGAAGTTTAATTCCTACAGTACTGCAGTGATAGTGACAGATCAGCCCCTCGGCCTGGATTGAAAACTCATAATTAACCTTGTCTTTGGTACGAGGTGCGGGTCAGCCTGGCCTCTGGTTGGGGATACGACTGATTGATAGCAGCCCTGCTAGTGCTCTCCAGGCTCTGATCAGATTTACTGTGTGTAATTGAAGGTTGGACTCAAGTACTTCCTCCGACCGCGACCGAGAGCGTTTCTGCCACCAGGTCTCCTCCGAGCCAAAAGTGCTGAGTGATTTGTGAGGTGAACTTCCACTGCTCTGAAAAGTGGTACACATATGAAGGAAATCCAAGAGTACAATGCTTTTACACATCGGAACAAAGTGGCTCATTCATACAGAAGCTCTCTTTCTTTCTGATGAGGTGAGCTCATAAATAAAAGAGGGATGAGAGTGAAGGGAGGAAAAGCGGCCTCTCCATTGAAAGGGCGGCGAGGGAACGGTGTTTGCTTTCCAGCGGAAGACAAGTACATACAGGAAATGCCCCACGGCTTGACATGTGTTTTCTTACAGCCGCTAAGCCTAGGAAAGCAAAGAGAAGAAAATGCCATGACAATGGAAAAATCGTTCCTGACACACGCCTGTCCTTTAGGGACGCGGCGGTCGTAAAGGAAAACTCTGCGAGAAGGACAACAAACGAGGCTATGAATGGCCTCTCTTTTACTTCTTCCCACAATTCCTGTTGAATAAGTCAGGCCTGTCAAAGATAAGATTAATAAAACGCAGACGGGCCTGCAACTCGCATTGGAGAGAGTGGCGGCGGGATTTTTTCGACAGGTTGCTGTCTGCTGGGGCTTTGCTCTGATCTTCTGAAGCCGTTGGAAGCGATTCGTTGAGGTTTGACTCAGCCGGCTGGATCCTGAATCATCAGCGGCAATCTCCTTTTATCCAGATCTGACCTCTTGTAAAAACTCCGCCGCTTGCTTTATACGACCGAACTGTGTAGTTTCAAACAAAAGATGCATAGTGTTGCGACAGAAGGGTGCTTGGCGTTCGCTCATAAATATCATATTCATAAAATGAAGAATGCTTGGTTAATCTTGCTGATCACCGTGACTCTATGTGTAAAAGACTGTTTAAATCAGACTTCAGGCTTGAGAAGTACATAAATAAGCCACATATGTGATGAAACACTTGTAGTTGGAGAATTGAGAGATTGAAATACTGCTAAATTTATGGCTGGGGCCTCACAAGAGGCCTCAAGTGAAAAGAGTTGCTATGTTATTTGCAGTTCAAAAAAAGTTTTTTGTAAGATTGATCTTTTAGAAAAGTAGTTGAGGTATTATTAAATGTCTGTAGGATGAATTATGCACAGGAATTTGATACTTAGGGGTTTGGACACTAACCATGAGCAATCTGAATAGTGATGGTTGTGTTAGCAAGCATCTAATAAGACAGAACAAAGAGAGATGGAAGTGCATTCACACAGAGGAGCTATATATATCATATCAATCATCACTCAAATGACATGAGAGGATGATATGAGAACAAACATGATGTGTGCAACAGATCATTGTGAGAAGAGATGCGATAAGAGATGTAACTTTAGTTTATCTTCTGTACAGTGGTTGCTCTGAGGCATTTTCCAATGGATACCTTACAAACATAAGGCTTAAAAGGAAAGTTCACCTAATGTTAAAATCTTGTTATTATTTGCTCCACCCAATGGCACCCTAAATGTGTAAAGGGCTGTGTTTTTGCATTTGACTGCTGGCTTTTCCTTTGTTTTTTGTAGATGGATGTGTTTGACTGCTGCACATGTGTCTTGCGACTTTGTTCTTTGTTGTGCACAAGTTAAAAGTAGTTCAACAACAACAAAACACATCAGACAGTTGCATTGTCTCAAAGTTTTAAACTCAAAAACAGGTTCTGTGTGAATGGCTCTCCAGACTTCCTTTATTATGGCAAACACAAATGACGAACATACCGGCTTTTAAATATAATGACAATGAATACTGGGACTGTTAAACTTCAAAATGACAAAAAAATAAATAAAATCCCAATAAACGTTTTATAAATGTAATTCATATGACCTCTGCACTAAACTACAGTGCATAAACATTTATAATGCTTTTGTGAAGCTAACAAATGCTGCAGACATTCTGCCTAATACCTCCTTTTGTGCTCCTCAGAAGAAAGTTGTACAGGTTTGGAATGATACGAGGGTGAGTAAATAAAGACTTCGGACAACCACACACGCTATATTCATGCAACCAGCTCCTGAACTCTTCCCAGTGTGGAGACAGGTCTCATGATAAGCACCTGGCTGACAAAATACGTGACCTTTTAGACTTAACGGAGCGGTTTCTTCAGAACTCCGGCCTCCACTTCCTAATAGCACGCTCGGTTGACCTTCAGATAATCAGGGAAGTCATTCGAGCTTCCAGCGGCACAGCTTCACTGCGCTCATTACACAAATAAAAGAGCTCCTGCTTTTCGCTGTCATTTCTTCTTCTGGCAAAAAGCGTGCAACACTCAACTTCCGTTTGACCGTCACGTTTGCGGGTTCACTTCGGTTGTAATGGAAATTTACGGAGAGGAAAGAACGCAGGACATTGACAGAAATGTGGACGGAGGCCAGTGTGCACCGCTTGAACTCATACAAACCTGCCACACCAAGTGTGACCAATAGATGGCAGTGTAAATTCTGTTCAGTCTTTTACAGCGGAACATCTCTCTAGACAATTCAGATTTTGGTTTGCTGAGACACGGCCACAAAGGAAAAGTGAGGTTTATGGAGGGAATCGTCCACACAGACATCTTTCCTGTCTACAAAATGATCAAGCTTATATATATATATATATATATATATATTAGCTGAAGCGAACTCCTGTGCACACAGACAGACAGACAGCAGTCAGTGAGCAGACAGATAGTCTGACAGGCTCTAATGGCTTCAGAGTCACCAGTTATTTACTCTCGCCATCGACTGACTTGCTTATTTTAGAGAGCCAAATCAATCTTTCCCCTGCCAAGCTGGCACAAGTACTGCAGGCAACTTGGATGTTTTGTGTAAGGTACAAATAAACAGCTTATGAAAAAAAACACATTTTTGTTTTTACAAATTGTGTGTTTAAATATAGCTATAGGAATGACTTACACATTATATATACAACATATATGTATATATCAAACTGTCAAACAATGTCTTCTTTATAATGCATATAAATCATAAATATATAAAATAAACAACAATCAATAAATCAATATCTCCCCTAGCTGTATATTGTTTTTAAGAAAATGATGCACAGAGCTCTCATAAGCATAAGCAGATCTGCATTTTCCGCTGGGGAAAATCTTCAGTCAGGAGTGACTGAGCTTATTTTCCTGTTAGCATGACTCACAGACTGTTACTAAAAGAAGCTAGTAACAAAATAATCTCTTATTTTACTGAATTTTCCCTGAGGGATCAATAAAATTCATATATATGTCTATCCACATCACAGAAGCTGCATGAATCTTGACACATCTCACTCCCTCAGGACTAACGTGAGGTGGCTACAAGATGTCTGATGTTCCCCAGGGATCTCATCACATAAATACAAATAAAAGAGCCATGGTGAACAAAGAGCTTTGCTGCTGACTAAGGTATTTAGATGAATCAGTACACTTTTAGTGGTTAAATCTGAAACACGGCACTGATTTCATGGATCAATCATTAAATTATGGCTAGGTTGTATTTCACCCAATAATTAAGATATACAAATTAAATCTAATTTTAAAGGTGTTGTTTTTTTTTGTTTTTTGGGGTGTGTGTGTGTGTGTGGGGGGGTAATATGACTGGGACTAGCTTTGTGGGATTCACTCATATGTCAGTTTAGTAAGAATGCTTTCACTACGAACAAACATAAATTTAGGCCAGGTCTGACTCATGCCTTCAGCCGGAGTTTTAATGGGTTGAGGAGCTGAGTGAAGGTCATAAACAGGTTGACCTTTGGTAGAGCCACACGTACAAACTCTAAATTATAAATTAGGGGTCTAAATATTGGTTTTCACCCTCCTTTCTAATTTTACTGTCACAGTGGAGGAACAAAGGTCAGTCTTTCACAGACCATCTGTCAGGATGCAATCTTTACATCATTTTGAAACCCTTTCTGATGTTCTGCATGACCAGTGTAAGTCAGCAGTTTAATTGTCTATCTAGTTTAATCAGTTTAATTGTCTATCTATGACCTTCCAGCACTAAAACATGGAGTAAACATGCTTCCCATCTACAAACCATAAGCAACCCAGCTCAGCAAAACAATAGCTGAATTGAAACAGAACTGCTGCAAATGCAAGTCATTGTATTTTGTTTTCAATTTATTCTTTCTATGCAAATAATCTTATTATGTCACGTGCCTTATAATGCAGCAAAAAATAACAAAACTGCAGAAAAAAGGTCAAATAAAACAGCACGAGCAAAAAAGGCAGAACATAAAACAATCTGAACAGTTCATCATGTCGGGAAGCTTTCTGAATCCCAAACACAGCTCTGCAGAGGCAGCCATCTGAGAGCTTCTTCAGTGCAGGTGTAATGAAGAGGTCGAGAGAAGGAGAGTGGAGGTAATGAAGTGGCTTTGAGCGGCGCACAGAAGCCAAGCTCTGTTCATCAAGTAGATCACTAGTCCTGGGCCATTACAGATACATTAGACCAAAAGTGGCTGATCAGAGATGGGGTAAAAACTCAAAGCTAAAAGATGAAAAGCATGCAATATAATAGCACAGTATTTATTTTGTTTCTAGGTCCTATTTAGAACGTGATCAACAAGACTTCGGGTATATCTCAATCGGCTCCTGTCCTTAAAACACAAATGAATTTAGCAGATGCTAACGTGTGACAAAAGTGGACAAAAGAGCAAGAAAAGCAACAGATGCAAAACCTCCCTAAAGCTTCTTAATCAAGAATTAATCAGGAACCTCTAAGAAAAACACTCCTGCAAACTTTGAGTATTTTATTTTGTCAAAGTATAAAAAGGCAGAACAAAAGCAGTGAAAAAGATACAAAAAACAGCATTTTTAATAATAAAACAGGCAAAAAAACAATAATCAGATATATGGATCATTTTGCCCTTTTTAAACTTCATATTCTATATATAACTTATTTTATATACTTGTTTTGTATATTTCATATTTACATTTTAACACTAGTGCTCAATGTATATTCACGATACATGACAGGAAGACATGAAACTAGAGAGCAGAATCTTCTCAACTAATTGGTGGCTGGCTTGCATTTTTAGCTTCAAGCTCAATCTGTCTCAAAGCTTTCATATTCGTTTAGCTTAAGTCTGGTGCATAGGTCTCACTTTTGGTGGAGCTTCCTCCATGTCAGTTTGTTTGACACCCTGCACTTAAGCTGTCAGTATTATATGATAGTACAACGTTGAATTAGATGCTAGAATCTGCAACGAAACTGTAATTTGATGAGTGTTGGTGAAGGAAAATAAAACGCCCTTCTTTCTCGAAAATCCATTTGCTTCGCTTGAAACCTCAAGCAGTGCTGGGAGATTTGCTCTGGTTTGTCGAGCCGGGTCATTATTTGGGAGCGGAGGTGCGGAAAGGCCTGTACTGGTTTGGCTGAGGTTGGCGGGCACCCCACAGACATGGCTGTCCAAAAGGCGCAGCCCACACCGCTTCATTCCACTCCACTTTACTCTACCAACCAACATGTGAGGTTTCCTGTCACCCGCTAGCCACTGTGAAAACGCATTTGTAGAATTCAAATGCCATATTTACAGTAATTCTAAATATTCACCCATTTTGTTGGCATTATGGGGTGGATCCATGAGCGTGTATGGCTCTCAGGGCTCAAACTGACGCCACAATGTCGGTACTCCCACTGCAGCGGAGCGGGTTCATGGTGTGGGAGCGACAGACCGTCGCTCGGCGTGGTGCCTCACACTTTAGCTGCTGCAATCTGGGATACATGGCATGATTCTACCAGGAAAAGGACCTGATAGAGAGCTGAAAATGGGCACGAGTTCATCTGGCGAGGATGCCCTTCTTAACACAAAGTTACACAGTTTGCTCAGCCATTCATTAAAATGTCACTGTAGGTTAGAAACACGCTAACATGCAAACAGTGAGGCAATCTCACAAGTAGTCTTGGCCCCAGATAGAACCCGCAATAAGTTGGAAAGCTCAAATGTGATTCACTGGCTTCTAGAAACTGCACCTGAAAAAGTAGACCTGTACAATGTACTAGACATTGTGCTCATTGTCATAATAATCCAATATAAACACAAAAGGAAGATTCTTACTGGTGTAACACATGTCTGTGTCTAACTTCCCGTTCCTGTGTGGTTTTAGAAGGTCATTGGAGCAACGTGTTCGAAGAGCCAAGAGAACAGATGTGCTCAGTCAAAGGTGAGAGCTAACAACTCCAGAGCAGACCACCAGATGCACTGTAGAGTCCATCACAATAAAATGATCTGGCCTACAGCCAATAAGGCAAAATCAGAAGCTGCATTTTTCACTGTGCCAGGAGTTTGCCTTGGCTTACACTTTCAAAACCCATCAGCTGTCCAGACAGCATGACCGTAATACGATTAGGAATGTGTTAAGATGCAGGTAGAATTAGGATAGAAAGAGTTTTTGAGATTAGACACGCCTGCTTGTATTTAAAGTTATCCATCCAATAATATGGGTTGGGTATTGCTTACAGTTAGAACTAGAAATCATCCACAAGAAGAATCTGTACATGCCAAGCACCTCCAATTATGATAATTGTCTTGCATGGAAAACCCCTCCAAACATTTCATGCAGCTACAGCATGATTTGTATATATACATTGTCATATATATATATATATATATATATATATGTATATATTTTGTGCAGTTTTAAAAGATAAATCATTTATTATATCTTAATCTTAACATAATATAGCAACTGCAATTGCTCTTGCAGCACCTAAGGGCTGTCAAGTTTAAAAACCCTTACTCTGTTAAATTCCATGAGAGTCGTGATGTCTGAAGTCTGCGTTCAAAAGTTCTCACAAGTTTTTTTTTTTTTTTTTTTTTTCTAAATCGAAACATGAACATTCTAAAACAGTCCATTTTCTTCACCGGCACATCAAATCATGAAACGTATCCCGCATGGACAGAAGCCAAACACAACCCTGACCGCCTCTGTGCTTCAAAAGGCTCAGCGCTAAATGTTTAAATAGAAAACTGATGCAGTGTCACCGGGAGACAAGTTATCATGTTTCTGAGGCCGAGACCCGACAGGAGCCTGTGTTAAATCTTTGGAAGACACCAGAAGAACTGGGGTTCAACGAGTCAGTATGAGAGCGACATTGTGCGAGCAATGGAGGAGGACGATGAGGTACGACCGCTCGTTTTACACTTCAGAGGAGAAACCAGCCTCCCAGGGTTCCAGGAGAACGGACTGGAAAAGGTAAGGCTAGTATACGGCCCATGCCTTGATTTATACCTCCCTCCTTTCTACAAGGCTATTAAGGGTAAGACAATATTTTCATATTGTTTTATTAAACACCATGTGGGCTTATTTATTACCCCAGTCCCAAGACGGCCATAGCTGAGGCTGCAGTCATTTACAGTGGTCGTGCCCTACTGAAAAGGCCCATTGAAACCCCATTAGGAAGGAAAAAAGAGATCTAAATGGATATACTGCATTAGGCAGGCCTGGATAATACTGGCTTATGGGTTATGTGAGTGTTTGTGTATTTTTTTTGCAAAAGATTCTCACTTTGTGCATCATTACTGACGTACAATGGGCTTTACATAAGCTTTTTTTTATTTAGGAAGCAAGTCAGAGCGGTTTTCTTTGAGTTAGTGCCAGAAAGGCCGTGAACACTGAAACATACGTCAACAACAAATTTGAAAATTTAAAATTTGAAACACAAATATGGGGAAATGTAAATCTTGCATTGCATGAGTGGCCTGCGGTGAGACCCCTGCATTAAGACGATTAAATAATATTACATTCTTTTAAAGCAACTGATCCCAGACGTATAAACACAGTAACTGTGACGGCTAATACGACAGAATCAACAACTATTAGTGCCAATTAGTTCATATTCTTAGGCACATCAAGGAGAGCATAATAAAAGCATGAACTCTAATAAATCCCTCTCACCTCTCCATTATACACTCACCCACACAAAGATCCATGCCAACTTATTTTAATGATTCATAAGGAATTAGCATGCCGGCAATTAGCACTCTCTGAATCATTCATGCTCTGTGCTCTAGGACGATCTCACTGTCATTCATTCTCACTGTTAATTTATGTGTGAGTCTGCAGTACAGACATCTGAATACAATACAGAATTACCATTAAATAAAGCATGATGGTAATGCTTTTTGGATGGGGAAAGAGCAAAAAAGTTGCATGCTAATACCATGGTACACTAATGGGTATCTAGCAGTGCTAAGTAAATATAGCATGTAAATATGCAATCATCTACTATAATGGTATATAAAATACCATGTTGAGCTTTCTTTTCTTAACTATATACCACGGTAATACCACAATTTCCAATTATAGAAGTAAATTATGCTATATTAATATATAAGTGCTGTCAAAATTAGTGTCTTAATGCAGGTGATTTATTTTTCCAGTTTAACCACTTTAAAGTCACTCTTCAACAAATATGGCAGCTAAAAAAACATTGTACCAATCAGTTTAATTATGCTAATTATTTTTAGAACTATTTCTTTATCATTACCTTTATAGGCCTTAAAACACAAAATCTCATTTGCAAAATACACACTTGTTTTTCTGGGATCCCAACCCCCCATCTGTCAGATCTACCACTAGTCCTTGTTCCGTGTTCTCATCATTTACAAATTAAGCACCGCCAATAACATATTGTCTGCTGCAGGTTTTAATGAGGTAATGTGGCACAAAACACAGCCAGAGGCTTATTGAGTAAAGAAAGTAGGTAAGAAAGAAAATCAACAGTGAGAAAGAAATAGAGAGAGAGAGAGAGACAGGGATGGATGGAGGGAGGAGGCTCATCATGGCAAAACAAAATGAATAGCCTCCTCCTTTGGCCCTGTTCTCCGCATCAAACAATCGAGCTGCCCCACTGACTGCCAGACAACACTTCTGTCAAAACAACCCAACACCTTATTCCTCTGCAGACAAAAAGCGGGATACAATGACAGGCAACCAAATTCATCCCTCACCCACCTCCAAGACACTGTCAACAACCGAGCACATTTCTTTTTTGCAGGGTCTTTAACGGACATCCTTTAATGGCTAATAGGCATTATACTGCCGGAGCTACAGACAGGTGTGTGAAAAAGATGAAAAGGTCCAGCTGACTGCATGTTCTATGCTGGCAGGCCTGTCATATTTCCTGTTGTCCTGACAGATCAGACGGTGCAGAGACGTGCTCCTTCATGTCTGGGACCAGAGCAAAACAGCTGCCACTGTTCTCTAGATGAGCTCTGTCAGTCACAGGCTGCCTGTCATTGACAATGCTACATCTGCAACAGTCACAAGGTGACAGTCAACAACTATACGTACATGTATGTCTGCCAGCAGGTTCTTCTATGTCGAAGCACTGGGATGTAAGAAATGGGGATTTTGACGCATCATTGAAATAAGGAGGTAGTAGGTATGTAGGTAGGCTGTTTTATAAAAAAACTTAAAACAGCATTATTATTATTATTATTATCACCTGTAATACAGTGGAGATGAACTAAACTTCAGATGAACTAAATGAATAAATAAACAAATATATAAATAAGCATAATATAAAGTAAGATACTAAAAATATAATGACCAGATATTACACTCAAAATGTGATATATATATATATATATATATATA
>JAUYWG010000034.1:11107796-11125362 GCA_034779775.1 Enteromius afrohamiltoni | reverse complement strand
CTGCACCTATCTAAACATTGCCTATTTTACGGTATAATGAGCACTTCCTAAGTTGTTGTTCGCCTCTTTAGGACTAACCGCTGCTGTTTTCCCCACATGTAAGTCGCTTTGGATAAAAGATTCTGCTAAATGAATAAATGTAAATGTAAATGTAAAAGACTGTGAGAAAGCAGAACATATCTTCTGAGTAAGAGAACTACATCAGAAACTAGCTGTACAGTTATATTACTGTATGTTCCTGTTAAAGGTATTTCTGTCAAAGACAGGTATTTCTTTTTGATCTACAGACTACATTTTAGTCACACTAACCCAATTTTATGAAGAAATATGAAGGCTGTTCCTTGGAGTGCTGAAGTACTGAATATGATAATTAGGGGTAGGTGATAAGAAGAAGATTATTATATATCATTTTGTATGATTAATTATAAAAATAAAGCAGTAAATGTATTTATGTATGTGTGTTAAATATTCTGTAAAGAATATTTCTCAGAGAAGAACTTAATTTCTACACTACTCCACTGGCTTATAACTTTGTGCATGAATGGCCAATAGTCCCCATCTTCTACTGAATGCCTGCAGTTTACTTTTCACCTAACAGGTCTTCTTCAGTCTGCATGGTCCACAAATTATGACTGCTTTACTTCTGCTGCTCACAAAACAGGGCAGAGGTTGCCACAGCAACAGTGAAGTCAGGGATGGACGTGCATAGCTAACTTTAGTTGCACAAGTTAAAATGAAAGAGAGTAAAACACATTTTCTCATTTGCGATCAAGCTTTACTTGAGCTCACAGACCTCAGAGGAGGCATTTTTTTGCAGCAGATTTGACTGAAGACCTTCAAAACACAATTGATGGTTTGGGCCCAAAGGTCAGTAGCGAAGAAACATCTGGTCTTCTGAGCACAGAGACTCTTTCTTTTCTTTCGGAACTATGAACAAAGGGAGTAGGCTTCAACAGTATGTGTTTATCTATGAAACTAAATTAATTTTCATGTAGACTGCATGACCTTTCGAAGCAGCATAGTGTAATAACAGGCCTAAAGGCTCATAAAGCAACAAAAGTAATCTAATATTGACTTTTTTATTTACAATTATAATGAATTTAAAAAGTCATATAACTAATAAATATTAAATAATACTGTGATATTAAAATGAACTGTCATGGCTAATTTATGTAAATAAACTCGCCCAGGTTTATCTTATAATATACAATACAATATTTAGAATTAGTTACAAAGTCACATCAATGATATGTCAGGGTTAGGGTTTAATTGTGATGATAAATGCATGTAAAGAAAATAATGCAATAAAATCAAACAATAAGTTTGACTACAGCTTTTAATCAGCAGACCTAATTAAAGTATAACAGAGTCGTGTACGTGTCAGTGTGTTCATTTTATAGCAGTTGAGAGGTTGGTAAGGGCAGTCGCTGCATGTCTGTGTGATGAAGTGTCTGTTAATTGTGGGGGATTAAGAGAGAGGATTAGTCCGCCACAGCTGCTTTCTGATGAGGAATGGTGCAGGTGTGCTGAGATGATACTGGGGTCTGTATTCATTCCCCCACTCACTCTCACACACGCTTACTGTTTCCCAGTGGTTCAGTCCACTAGGCTTGTCTGTCTTCAAGATGCTAACGCGGCATACATCTGCAGAGAGCAAACTAATGAGGGAGATGACAGCTGGTGACGCTATGAGTGTGACTAAAAGACTGTGAGAAAGCAGAACATATCTTCTGAGTAAGAGAACTACATCAGAAACTAGCTGTACGGTCATATTACTGTATGTTCCTGTTACAGGTATTTCTTTTTGATCTACAGACTACATTTTAGTCACACTAACCAAATTTTATGAAGAAATATGAAGGCTGTTCCTTGGAGTGCTGAAGTACTGAATATGATAATTAGGGGTAGGTGATAAGAAGAAGATTATTATATATCATTTTGTATGATTAATTATAAAAATAAAGCAGTAAATGTATTTATGTATGTGTGTTAAATATATTACTGTGCTTATTTCATTAATCCAGGCCTAACTGCCTTCCTATAATTTACTATTTATTACTTTATAATTTACTCTCAAACTTCTGAATTAATTAGCCACACTCAAAGTCATACCTGTAAAGTATAGGCCTATAACAAAATACCATAGTATTATAATCAGCACCTCACTGTCTGGAAAGACAACTGGTTCAAAGAAACAACCCAAACTGCAATCCCTTCCCACATAATTGCTAAGATAAAACAAAGTCTTTATAAGAAATTGATGTGATTTGTTGTATGACAGTAACTCATCCATTGAATACATGATGGTATGAGGACATTGTGAAGACTATAACGGCAAGGCTACAATCCATTTAAGTAAAAGCTTTTATCTACAGATTAGTCATTCCTTCATCGCTGTTTTCAAGTGTTGACACGTGAATCGAACGGCTTAGTCTTTATGAATTGCTACAATAAATGTAGCAGTGATCAATAAACAGAAGCCATTTGTTTGAGTAAATGGGAGTTTGATATTTCCCATCACTTTGAGCCAATGTACCCAAGATGCATGGTTATAGACACTGGGAACTAGCAATCAGGCCAATTTCCTCCTATTCAGAGATATCCCACCTGATCAATTTCTTCTGAGGGGAAAAAGCAGAATATGACAGAGGGGGGCTGCACTTTATACTTGTTTGATACCAAACAAACATTATTTTCACATGATGCATTGTCATTAACCCAACTTCAGTCCAGAACCCTGCAGTGTTTATATGATGTCTTGTCTGGAGCAAATTCTGAGGAAGATTTTCTAGGATTCGTGCCAGTCATCCGTTCTCTTTCTCTCTATATGGAAAGCTTCTGAAAAAGATGATATATTTTTCTCCTTAGGCAGCACGCTTTCCATCCATGGAAAAATCCAAAGTATGCCATGGCACCTGACTAAGAGAGAAGGACCTGGATATACCTTTGGTTATCTACACTGTTGTGGGCCAAATTCAGCCTGGAATAACATTGGAACACAGATGTTTTCCATACTGCTACAACTCTATATAAGCCGTTTTTTCCATAAAAAAATATTGATTTACACATAAAAATTGTATAAAACATATAAACATGAAAAATGAATTAATTTTTAAACGTCCCATTTTTTATATGCTATACAGAATTTATTTGAAAGAAATGGATACTTTTATTCAGCAAGGACACATTAAATTAACAGTAACCGCAGCAGTGTTGATTTAGCCATGTCAGGAGACACTTCATTTGGCTTTCTAAAAACAGATGCAGTAAGGAATCATTAAGATTACTAACAAAAGATCAGCACAACATAGATGTTCAAATTTTATGGACGACAATGTTGTTAAGCTAGTAGGGATGTGCAAAGGCTATTTCTAAAAAATAACCATACCACAACCATTGAAATGAATGGGTTTCACAGCGCATTGCGCATCCTGTGTGAAAGGTCTAGTGTGTGTGTGTATGTTCGTGTGTGCGCATGTGAGAGAGTACTGCAAATACACAAGTGTTGTGTCTGACATGCGACTCTGTTCATCTTTCAGGCTTGAACTGTTTGATAAAAATTAATGACATTATTAATTCTTTACATTTATTTCTAAAGATAATTATGGAAAGGGGTGTTACAATTTCTGACGTGTGCTTGTGAGTTTTGGCCAATCACAATGCACTGGGACAGCTGGCCAATCAGAGCAGACTGTGCTTGTCAGAAGGAGGGTCTTTGTAGAAAACGAAGCATTTGAAAGAGGCGTGGCATAGAGGAGCTACAATAATGTACAGTATTTCAAAAATAACGTGTTTTATTAGCATGTCAGCATATTCTGTTAAACTAAATACACCAAATAATGATCTTTGAAATATGATCATATGACCCCTTTAAATAATCAAGATTCTTTAGTTAATTTCTCCACTGCATTCACTCACATCATTACATTCTTCCTGTCTCTTACGCCGTCCCCAGCACAGACTCGGGCTCTGACAGAGTGCAAATCTCTTGCTAGAGGGCAATTACTACAGTACAGCCAGATGCTGAAGCGCCTGAGGTGTACTTCTAACTTGATAGAAGCAAAATGCTTTCAAAGCGGAGGAGGGCAGAGCGGTGATGAGGGATATGGGCAAGCTTTCCAACCAAACCCTGTTGAAAACACCAGCCTGGTTTATGCTGGTTTGATGCTGTTGTTACCAGGCAAAATGCTTAGATGACAATCATCCAACACACAACCCACATCTTTATCGCTCGACCGCAACAGTTTCTGCATACACTGTGACTGTCAATGAATTGTGACTTACAGTAGCAGAGCTGCTCTTTTCAGCAGAGACCTGTAATACTTGCCCTCAGTTGATGTAGTAATTGGCCAGTTGTTTTGGGTGATGTAATGGCTCAACAGATGCAGCTCACACTATAAATAAATCTAAACAAACCGCTTGACCTTTCGCATGTGGCGCATGTGAATGTCAAAAAGAGATTAAGCTGAGCATGAGGTGCTGCGGTAATGAAGTCTGTGCTGTGGACGACAAAATTAATTAGCATCAGCAACTAAACTGTTAAAAGCATATCCAGAAAAACTAAGAGTAATATGGCATTATTTGTGTGTTCTGCAGCTAACCATTACTCTGATGTTGCGCAATTCATTTGTTATTGTGGCGAATAGTGCATTAAAATTCATCTGACTGCAAGAACTTGTTGTCCTTGTGCGGAGCACATCACTAAATCAAACACTAAGAGCCTGTAGACAAGATATCTGACAAACAACTCGGTTCTTTTCTGCTTTGTAAACAGTCTCTGTTAAATCTATCAGCCACTGTGATAGCAAGAGTGAGAGATGGCGGCCATCTCATCTCGTGATCTGTGCGCAGGGCAACTAAGGTGGCTGGGGTATCTGTGCCATGAAATCTACACTGTTGAATGAGGTTGTTGTTCAGGCATGTTGTATGCGGTATCACCATTTCAGTGATACAAATGCTCTGTGGGACATCACTGTAAGGCATCAAAGACACAACGTGAAGGTTGTTCCAAAAAGTATGTGACAGACAAAACAAGGTAAGAGATAGGCTTAAATGCTAATTATATCTAACTAAATACTGAAATTGATTTGTGTGTAGAATATGTGTGTTAGCTTAGCAACATGCTAACGACAAACTCTACTGGAATGAGTCATAAATGTAAGGAATTTTTTTTTTTACCTATTTATGGCATTGAAAATATTTCTATTTCACCCATTATCATCCATTATTTGTGTGTACTATAGTGTACTATATAATTAGAGAACTTGTGTTAATTAGAAAATCAAGTCATTTGCTTGGAAACATGCTATACTGGAATCTAATGTAAACAATAAGAAGTGTAATGCCTATCTAGAGTGTTCCAAATATCAGCTGGAACGCTTCCTTATTAACCAGTTTGGTGTTTGCAAACAATGATGCTATTTTTTGTGGCCTCTGCCTATCCTGATGCAGAAAACGACAGTTTTCAAGAAACAGTCTATGGAAGCCACAGAAAAATAGAATTTTATTTAAGTTTATATTTCATTCTTGCAATTCCGTGATTGCGTCTTACAATTATGATAAGGAAATGTATCTATCTACAGTATATATCTATCAACAGAATCTATCTATCTATCATCAAAAACAGCTAAAAGCTATTTTTTTTAAATACTGCTTATGTGCTAAAGTCTTTAGTGCATATAAGTCACTTTCTCATCATTCAAATTTAATGTTTGACAACTTAAATCCAGTTTTAATTGAAAAACGATATTGGTCAGCTTGGAACAAGCCAGCCTTATGTAACTCATGAGCTCATGGATGACAGGTCAATGTCATGGACGTTAAAACAAAACTGGTTTGCTTCAGAGCTTGAAAATCATTTGGAGATATTATGGAGGAAATGGATATTATGTGGCTTTACCCAGAAGTTGTTAGTGTTGACCTTGAAGGATCTTCCCACAAACCCAAAGTGTGCAGTGACCGCAGGCTAAGAGAAACGCAGTCTTATTCGTAAGGCCATTTGTTTTCCCACAGCACAGCTGCTCTTCCAAACCCATTGCTGCCTTATTAAGAGGATCTCTCTATCTCCGTTCCACACACTAATGGTTTCAAACATTACTGACATGTCATGAAGACCTTTTATTTTCCCTTTATGAAAGCCAACCAAGAAAAACTAGTATAACGTAAGCATTATGAAACTGCTTGGCTTCAGGATATATTTGACTGCTGAAGTTCAGACACATTTAGTATACACCTCCATATAAGATAAGAAGTAAGTTTATAGGGACTGGTCTGATCTCTTCAGAAACCCTGATCGGTTCACTGCTAAGCTGCCCACACACAGCCACAACATCCCACAAGAGGTCAACACTACAACATTTACTTACTCATACCAGACTTAGAGTGCAAAATATATTGAACTATGGAAAACAAAAGAACATGGAATATTTCATCAGTTAAATTTGTAATAAACAATAAAAGATTGTAGAGAGAATGCATACTGTTAATGAGTTTATTATTAAAGCAATGGATGACATTTTTCATAAGTTATGCATTTGGACAATTTATTACTGTTGTTGTTGTTGTTGTTAAAGACGTAATTCATGCAAAAAATTTAAATCATAATTTACTCTCTATCATGTCACTCAAACAATTTGATGTGTGATTTGGGTTGAACCGAACGGAGTTACTTTAGGAAGTAACTATTTCCTGTAATTTTTATGAATAGGATTTAAATAGACATTACAAAAATAAGATATTACAAAATAAAACCAGACTGCTGATCCAATATGCTTCAGTAATTTTCTCATGATAACTGTTATTGATAAGTGGGCAATATTGAAAAAATATCTTTACTATTTTATCTAAAATTATATATATATATATATATATATATATATACATACACACACACACTTTATTCATTTACTCATTATTTGTTTCAAATAAAATCCTAATAAAAATATAATTAAAAAAAGTGTGATTAAACTATTGTATTTTTAAATTAATATTAAAATAAATTTAAAATACAATTACTTTAAAAACCAGTGTTAAAAATCACATTTTCTATTCTTCATTTTTAATTTTTATTCAGTGATATTTTTTTTAAATGTTTTGTCGGGTTGTGGGCAAATGCTGAGTGAAGCACGTCAACAAATTTAATGTGGCAGTTTTGCAAATGTGGCATTTTTCCACTCTGAAAGCAGCAGATTTCTTAATACATATTGTACAGCCCTACAAAATGTGATAAAACAAGTACATATGACATCACTTGCTGGATTATTGTCTGTATTGACAGAAAATCCTGTCCTGACATATGGCTTGCATAACATAATAAAGGATGTGCAGATGGTAGTGTTTTTTTGTTGTTTTTTTTTTTTTAATAATTCTCATATTTATGTAAAGAGACAGTTGTGTCAACAATTTTAAAAACTAAGAGGGCAAACCAGACTCACAGGACCCTTCAGTTGACAGTCTGTCAGACTCAACATGCATGAGCACCATAAGAGGAGTGCATGAATCTTCTCTCTACCTCCGGTAGAGAAGAGAGAGATAGAGAGTGTGTCAAGAGTAAACCTTGACAGCTTTGTACTCTGCCTATGAGAGGGACGGCTACAGTGACACTCACGGCTAGTAAAGACGATTTGCCCCTAAATCAGCCGTTACGGTTCTGTTGTGGTCCCAGGCACAGGAACTTATTCCATTGTAGCATGGAACGGTTATGGGCAGCAGTGAAAAACCGTGATTCCGTGCCTGTCAAAAAGAGGCGATGAGAGTAATGGATGCTTGTCTGCAGCAGCACAGCTCTACGATTAATAACTGTTGATGTGACGCCGGTAAATGCATCTAAAGACTCTGATGGGAATGGAATGATACTCAGAGTGACGCCAAGATTACATTTCTAACTGACATTCTTTAAACAGAAGTGAATGAAAGTTTAAACACATGCCTGTCTTTTTGAGAGTTGACACTGAAGTTGAAAGATCATTTTGGGGCTTGTGGCTAGACTTTTGAAACATTAAGTACTTTAATGATCATTGATTAAGGTCTTGCTGTAATACTAGTGTCATCTGATAATGGTAAAGTGCTTTAAAAGGCACATTATATGCGTCTTGGTGCATTTTGCAGGTTGGAACTATGCAAGAGTGACCAATTGTGGCAGTCTCGTGTCAGTTCAGGATTGCTTTTCTTTGCCAATTGGTGCCATAAGGACACACACAAATATCCCTCCAGCTCATGTTGCTCTGTATCCCATGGTGCAAAGTGCCCCCACAACTCATGAGTCACCTGTGACAGATGTAACTGTGGCTATGCACAAAAACACAGATTCTCACTGCACTATCCCCTGTGACCAGGGCTTCTGACTGCAACAGATGGGAAGATATCAAACCATGCAACTGTGTTTCTATACTTTACACTTAAAATCGTTATAAAGATTTAGAATCTCTGTAACTGAGTGACTCTAAACTTGAAGTAAGTTTGCAGAGAAAATACATTATAAGACATGCAGTTTTGAACTAAATCTGATTAAACCAGGAGAATTCACTCTGCTTTTTTGAAATTCAATAACAGAATCAGTTCAAAATTAACTTTTTTTTTTGTAAATACACACTTCCATTTAAAAATGTGGGTTTGGTTTCTGAAAGAAGTCTCTTTTGCTCACCAAGTTTGCATTTCCAGCATTTAGTCAAAACTAAGATAAAACAGTAATATATGTTCATATATAACAGTGAGATATTAGTACAGCTCAAAACAACCATTTCTATTTTAATATATTTTAAAATACAGTTTATTTCTAAATTTTCAGCAGCCATTACACCACTTTTCATTTTCACAACCTTCAAAAATCCTTCTAAAATGCAGATTTTATTCTCAATATACATTTTTTGATCTTAATATCACACTTTTGCTGCTTAATGTTTTTCTGGAAACTGTGATATGTCTTTACAGTCACTTAACGCATTCATTTCTTGAATTACAGACACCAATATTTTGCAAAGTAGCGTATTATACTTTTCTATTCTTTTTTAAAGGCTTGTTTTAATTTGCAAAGACATTCTTAAGTTGTAAAAAGGATCAAGACACAACATATATCATGAGCATGTTGCTCAAGAAAGAGAACAGAGGTAGAGAACAGAAAAGCATGCATGGAAATTGACAGCCTGAGGTTCTGGAAAATGATGCACTACTGTTGAGGAATGCAGATGTAACAATACGTCAGTTATCCGTCATGTTTCTCGAAGACCAGGTGTAACAAAAACAAACACTGTGGTTGAAAGGATAGGAAGAGTGCTAATGACTCGAGCTTTGATGGGCAAAGAGCAGAGGTGTTTTTTTCCCTCATATTATTTATACGAAAACAACCTGACAAGAGCAGCTGTGCTTCTGATGCAGGTAAAATGGATATCAGTGCATAAATATGACAAGATGCCATCAGAAATGCATCAGCTACAGTATGTATTGTGAACAACGTAAAGTGCTCAATTTCAATATATATACCCTACTCAAGGCATATGCTGAAAAACAACTCTATGAGGAATTTATATGACATGGATATAAAAGAGCAGACATCTATCATTTTATAAAATCACAGCAGCACCACTTTTGCAAATGGTATTTAAGCATGGAACAAAATCAACACAATACGTTAAACCAGCTGCTAAATGTGCAGAAATAAAATGGGAACTATTATACTAGTGTAACAATGTATTGGAAACCTCCTTAAAATTATTTGCAAACTTATGTGGATTAGACAACTGCAGGAATATGAACAACTTTAGTCATTTGTACACATTTGACCATATATTTTAATATATATGACACTTTTATAACGACTATTGTCATCTATAAGTTAAGCCAGTGATTAGCGCTATGTGCACAGGCATGTTTGTTCATATTGCAATGCAGTGTGGGAGTCAGAGCTGTCAGAGCAAAGATATTTATAACTAAATAGACCATCCACTCGTCCCGGAAGGGTTGAAAATGAGTGACTGGTGAACTGGGAAAAAGCTTGAGTAGAATATCTGGTTACCTAATATAATCTTTGTTTGATCTGAATCAAACATTACCGCATCAACACAACCAGCCTCAAGTTATTCTGAATGTTGATTTACATTATTTGTAGTTGCTACCGTATGATTGTGCGAAAAGAAACAAACTTTCATCCTAGTACATCTTATTTGAAGGTTTCTAACACAATTACTTAATGGTTCTGTACAATTACTTAAACGATACAAGTATTACATGCAATAGTGCAATAGTATTTTGAATATGAGGGGCATTTTTGTTCATTTTGATTGCATTTCAAGTCCCCACTGATCTGAACTCACGCTGGAATGCAAATAACGGGAACAGTAGTTATTTAAACAAATGAATACATACAGTGAATGCATAAATATTTTAGTTCATTAACCCACTGATTCAACTTCAAGTGAATTCCATGCACTTAAATAAATAAGTAAATGAATCCATACAGACACAGTTGGTTATTTCATTATATAATACATTGCATTTTTAATATAAATATATACAATTTAGAATTTTAGTGAATTACACCTCTGATTGCAATGCAGTGAAGGACTTATTCAAGTACACACGAATGCAAATTTATGACTGAATGTAACCTGATTGTGACTAAATGAAAAATCACCAGCCAAGCGTATATGGAAGTCTGAAATCAAACCGCCCAAATCTTAGGCACTCAGCAGCGGCATAATATGCTCTAATAAAGAGGCGCAGTGTTCAGAGTTTAAACTCATTGTACAGGTCACTGAACCTTGAGTTTTCCCATTAGGTGGGAAAAGAAATATGACAAGCTTTGTTGAATTAGTGCCAGACTTATGATTACCACTATACTGTCAGCTCTGATTTCTGATAGGGCGTCCTGAAACTAGATTTAGAGCCGTGTGCTTCCAGGCTCTTTGATTACCGTAAGAGAGAGCATGTCTGAAGCCCCAAAATGATTACCATTTATATTGGTTGCAATATTAGATACAAATTGTTCTTCTTTTATTCCTCAGCCCAAAATGCAACTCACTTACACTTTCGCCTCACTAGTCAAATAATGGGATTCTATTTCAACAACACATTTTGCTGCGGTATTTCTCTCTGACGTGTCCGTACTTCAGGAAATCAGCATGTTAGCGTTGATACAGCTGGAGAAAGCCTGCTATGAACGTTTATGGTGGACATATACTTTCCATACAGCGCTGGCGATTTATTTGAATTCCCATTCCCGCTGTAAGCGCATATGCTGCCCTGTGATTTAAAGCCGCCTTCTAACAGGCACAGCTTTGCTATATCTCTGCATAGGCACAATCAATGAAGGATATTCGAGCTGGAGTAGAAAGCAATCTCATCTCCTCATCACAGTGCAGCCAATAACCAAAGAGACTGGCATCATGGGTAAAGCAGGAAGGACAAGGATTCCTGGAGCTTTGGGGAAGCGATTTGAATTCTTTGGATAGATAGTGCTGTGGGGGATGTGTTCCACAAGAGAAAGCTCCCTGGGAGGAAAAACCGCCAAGATCTGAGCCATTCAGGCAGAATTTCAATCTAGAATTGATCTATGTGTGACAATACGATGTTAAAATTTGCTTAATATCAAAGTAAATAAGAATAGGTTTATGTCAAGGCATTGCTTTGGTACTGTTTAATGTCTATAAAACATAAAAAGGCTAAAAACAAAAAGTTAGACTTATAAAGGGACTGTGAATGAAACAAGCATTATGTGCTAGACTGTTTGTGTATACTGATGCTAAAGGCTAATCTATTCAAAGAGCATCCAGGGCCCACAACCAAATGAAAAGTATCCAGATAGAATTCAAATGCACCATTACTCCAAAAAAAACTGTCCAACAAAATTGCTCGAAACTTTGCCCTGTATATCATCAGTCAAAATGTTCTGAATGGTTGTTGGAATGTTATTATGTAGTGGCTATATTGTTTCAGAATGATGGGTAAAATAAGGCCTAATTCAACATAGCACAAAAAACGCACAGTATTTAGATGAATGATTACACAATAAATGGCTTTTTAATGTTATCCTATCAGTCCAAAGAATAAAACAGGACAATAAGTTTAAGACAATGAAGTGTAGCCAAAGGATCAATGGACCCGACTTGTTGTTGAAAAATAACATAAAATAAAACAGAATTGATTTTATTTCTTCATTTCATTTAAAATAAAGTGTTACACAACATTTACTCTGAGTCTGGGAAAAATGATACATCATTGCATCCCTACTTCTATTAAATTAAATACATGTGAGCTTATATAGTATTGCCAAAATGGCCACACAGTATTTCTATTAACCTATTGTTAACCATTTATTACATTACATTTTGGATTTAACATTTTAAGGTATAATTCGTGTCAATATAGCACAAAGCCTCAACCCTATGACCAATAATAAGTAAATAATGAAATGAATTGAAAGGTAATATGCATTTATTAAAACTGTAAAATAATACCTTCATAGAAGCAACAGATGTGAAACCACTGACGCCTCATTCTCTTTCCTAACACTTAACAAACTGCCAAGGTTAAGAAATGAGAAGGAGAGAAAGAACAATGTGACAGAAAGACTCAAATGTTGATTACAGTAAACTGACATGTGCGTGCAAAAGTGATGTTGCTTTTGCAAGTCTACTCTGACTGATAGATTTCCTTTCTTGTTGGAAAAAGGCCAAATGTTTTCTTTCTCCTCTCGCATTTTCACAGTCCTTGTATTTCCTGTAAGCTGTAGGTTACATTTTAATGGTGACTCAGTCATATTGTGACACCCAGACAGTCTGACTCTTCGGCACGGTGCCACCGGCTAATCCCCCAGCGGCTCAGACCCAGACCAGCAACAGACTTCCATCACAGGGGGAGCAGGGCAAAGGGGGCTTCTTTTGAATTAGCGTGCTAGTGCTGCGACGCAGGGGAGCATTGCTCCTGCCAGCAGCAGTCAGCCCGAGGTCAAGTGGGTTCATTGCTTCAACGCCGCCCTTTAGACTGTGTGCCAGCTCACGATAAGAAGATTAGAGACCCAAACCGCATCCCACACCTGCCTCTGACTGCAGGTCCTTCACGTAACACAGCGCCAAATCACTATTTAACCCAAGATAAAACACGTTTGTCATGCAGTGAACCAGGAAACAGGTTTATAGCTGAATAAAGGAAGATTCAGAATCACATGCTGACCTTTAAAGAAAAAAACAGGCTTGTTAAAAAGTGTAAAGCAAATTAAAAGCGACCAGCTGTGTAATAGAGCTGGTGAAATAGTTTTTCAAGTTGTTACAAAGGAAAACAACATCCCATTTCAAGTGTGGTTACAGCAATGTTACGAGAAGCACTGTGTTTTTACGACTAGATTCTTCAATTATTCATCTGACATCTACTAAAGACCCAGTTTATTAATACATTTGCCAACGATGAAGGTATGGCGCCATCGCAGCACTGGGCTTACAGACACCGCAGCAATGATACTGAGATTATGCTGACTTCCTGTGATTGGATGTCATTCACTTGTCATCAAAAATTAAATGCTAACATACTGGTTACTGTACAATAATATCACCTGAAAAAGTATAGGGAAAACATGGGGGTGAGGGTGAGACAGATCTTGCAGAGGTGTTGCGTTTGTACTATAGGAATAATATTCATTATTCATATAATTATTTATTATTATATAATTAATTATGTTTAATTTCAAAATGATATTATTCAATTATATTATCAATAAGTACATTAAATATATTTGTGTGTATATACAGCTCTGGAAAAAGAATCAGTAAATAGTATCTCTCTGAGTATGACAAGCATTTCATGCCAGTCTTTGTTAAATTTCTACACAAACATACTTCATTCTGTTTATTGAGGTACTTATTTGGTGAGCACCTGAATCCAATTGTATTTAACGGGAAAAGTTTAAAAAGCACTGCTGTAATCAACACTATCCTCTTGCAGTGTGACCAGTCGGATGGTAAAAAATAAACAGTGAAGAGAAAGGTTTTGAGTCAAGAAAAGAAGGACTCAATCCTAGCTTTATTGGCACAAGGATTCAGTGTGCATCAAGTTGCTTCTATCCTTAATATTTCAAAGACGGCAGTTCACAAAAAATGAAACAAACGTGCATTGTTTTGTATTGGTGAGATTAACCGTTTTAAGAATACAACCCAAAAGAAACTGCACTGCAATTTTTCTGCAGTGATCTCTTTTTTTTTCCAGAGCTGTATATACATATATATATATATATATATATATATATATATATATATATCTGCTCAAGGAGGCAGACACGTGGGTAAGTATTTATTCACAACTCAAAAGAAAGGCAAAATATGAACTGAAAATAGCTGCAGAAGCAGTCAAAACAGGACATCTTAAATGTCCTTCTTTCCTTTCTCTTGTAGGTAGGTGGTGAACAGCATGAACGAGACAGACAGGTAGGCTGAGACCAGCACGGGAAGCTTGTAACCTCGAGACCAGACGGTTAGTGTTTGGAGTGAGCGTGCTTTTAAAGTATGCAGGTAAGTGAATGCAGGAGAGAGTGATCATGACAGAGTGCAGGTGAGTAACAAGAGGGATGCTGGGGATGTAGTGTGTTGGTGTGGCTAAACTCGTGCATGTGTTGAGGTGACTGTGACATACATACACATAAATTACATTTTATATATATATATATATAATTTATATTTCTTAGATTTTTTTTTTTTTAAGATGTAAATGAATATAACACTAAAAATACAAACTGAAAAATTAATTCAACTAAATAATTCCATAAATAAATATTATTTCTGACTTTTAGTTTCTGTCATAAGTATTCCTCGGTGGGGGCTTTAAATATTGCATTGAAAATATTAGTAAAACAAAATTAATAAATTAATAAATAAAATAAAGTGTATGCTAACATTTATTCATTTGGATGGAACATAAGGATAAGCTTTCGGATAAAATAATGAGTCAAGAAAAAGATTTGAAAACTGCAGATACTGCTTTCAATTCATAAGTCCTATTGAAAAAGCACCAAGTAAATGTCAAGCACATTGCATCATCAGAAAACATATTCCTCCTTGCTGTCTGCTCTGATGAATAATACACATTTTACAAGGCACTGAGAAAATCAGTATAACATGCAATATACAGTAGATCCTGCACACAAAATGCTATTCTGAACACAGCCAATGACAGTGGTAGGCAATGGTGGTGCACAGCAGGCATTTGTCAGACAAGTGTCAGCAAATCCAAAGCTCCTTCTGATAGGCCTTGATAATTGCGTGCTACTCCCTGCCAAGCTGAACTAATGGAGAGCAGGTGTGAGTGGAGACAGAACGTGGACCACTGCCTCTCAACTCCAATATGCAGAAATACCCACCTATCGGATTCTCTCAGCGTGCAGGGACGGGCAAGAGGAAGTTGGGCTATGCTAAAGAATCTACCTTCCTCCAGACAAGATAAATGGGAGCAATTAACCGTATCATATACTCACACTCCCTCAGACTCTATACATAATGTAATATAAATCGCTCATTGTAGCTGGCACATCCCAAAAGGGGCCACAAGAATTAGTGCTGATAAGAGTAAAGTGGGCGGCAGGACCGCAGATGGATTTAATAATCAGAGCAGGAGACACTATAACCTCTGTATGAGCCACAATCCTGTGTTTAAGTGATTGTGCAGGATCTAGCTGTTTATTATAAAGCATGCTATATTCTGTGGAGTTGGGTGCTCTGCTGGGAACACAGCCCTGCAGTTTTCTCCATTCAGCCCAGCCATTTTGCCGGAGGTTGCTGTAAGCAGAAGGAAAATTAGAAACTTGGTTCCTTTGGTCTAATTTGAATGGGGAATACGCATCTGGTCAAATGTGGCTAGTGTTCTGCACATGAGCAGATTGTGCAGATATGCAAAGCAATGGAGTGTTTTGCTTAATTAATGCGTGGCCGCGCTCAGAATCAGTTATGCATCATTCAAAATGGCGCAAACCCTAAAACAAAAGCATGATGAAACTGAGAGATACAAGAAAAATAAATGAGTTAATACATTTACTGGTTTAAAATTTACTTGTATTTGCACTATTATTTTATTGCCCAAAAAAGCATGTCTCAACCCATTTTGCACTTGACATGGCTGTGATAATTGCCTCTAAGAAGAGGCTCTGCAGAAAACTGAGCATGTGTTAAAAGAGAGAATTTTCTTGTTTGGTATGCCAGAGGAAGATGTTACCCAAAAATATCAGTTGGCAAGCCACGTAATTTTTAATTTGCGCTGCTCCTGGTAAATTGCGTTGGTTGTTATGGAAATGTGCTGGCTGTATCTGTATACTAGTTTGCGTATTGTCATTAGATCACCCACAGAACTTCACACTCCCACTACCACTTTCAGATTTGCCTTGGTAAATCTGGCTTTTGTTGTCTTTTTTTTTTCTGATTACGATTTATATGGACGAAATAAAAAGTCTTCCATCATATTTTGTAATATCGCAAAATACACTGTTTAAGGTAATACTTTTTCAACATTTGGATGACAGCAATCTTTACATGGTACCAAGGGGCGTGAAGAGGAGACAGAACCAGATGGAAAACGACCAGCCAGGACAAAACAAGTGGCTCATTCCTAAACGAGCAAGTCAGAAAAACGTCTTTGCCGGTATCCTCATAAACACAGTGATTTGGCTTTAGATTTAGAAAGAGAGCATAAACAGCTGGAAAAAAAACAGTATATTGTATCCGGATTTCGGTCTTAAAGGGCAAGCAGTCCAATACTCGTTCTGTCTGCCATTCATTATTAATCAAACAACACTCTTGACTTAATCACTTTTGTACATTTACATTTATTCATTTAGCAGACGCTTTTATCCAAAGCGACTTACAGGTGGGGAAAACATCAAGTGATTAGTCCTAAAGAGGCAAAACAACTTAGGAAGTGCTCATCATACCATAACTTTAATAAGTTAAATGATTAACTTTAATAAAAAGAAATAAAAATTAACAACATTAATAATATTAATGATACATTTATATATACAGTACTATGCTTCAAAAAACGTTGCCACAGTTCTTCTGGATTGAGTCTGTCTCAGTTTGTTCTGTTACTTCATGTCATTCCCGACAGACTGGATGATGATCAGATCAGATCTCTGTGTGGAGCACTGGCTGTTGTCAGACTCTTTGTGCAGACAATAATCTCACTGCATTATTACAATTAATGACAAAAGTAAAGTTTGGAAATGTAAACCACAAAAGATAGAAATTACCCACTTAAACCCATTTTTGGTTGGTGAAAATACTAGTGGCCCAAGACTTTTGCACAGTACTGTATAGTGAATCTATATAATAGGTAGATATAATTAACAGTGAAGACTTATTAATTTACAAAATGAATTGTCTCTTTTTATTCTTGTGTTAGTTTGACACTGCCACTGGTGACAAGGATTATGAAAATTGTATGGTATCAGATATTTTGATATTATACTTTTTTTTTAAAGAACTATATAAAAATATATAAAATACTATATCCTGATAAATATCATTATTGTGATATAAAATTAGTCATATCGTGAAATAAGTGAAAAAAGTGAAACTTTGGTCATATCGCCCACCCCTAA
>JAUYWG010000034.1:11043713-11107696 GCA_034779775.1 Enteromius afrohamiltoni | reverse complement strand
TAATATATATATATATATATATATATATATATATATAATCTATATCTATAAATTAAATTAAATAAATTTTTTAATCATTAGTTTAATTTTACATATATGATGACCCAGGCAGAATCTCAGCTCACTGGAGATGGTTTTTCATTGAAAGATGCAAAGAAATCCTGTGAGAATGATCACTTTGATGCTGATGTTAACATTAATGTAAACTGTGCCATCTAAATTGTTAATGAGACATATGTCATGCATTAGTATATCTGTACATGATTTTCCCATTGACACTCCAGAAAACTGACTGGCTCAACTAATTCATGCTTGGATTTGTTGCACTTGCTAAAGGAGGAACCTGCAAGTATTCTTGTACCTTCTTACCACAATGTTAAACATAAGTTCTGTCATGTTTTTTATCTATTTATTTTTTTTAAAGGTGTTATACAAAAAAATATTTTGTCAGTTCACATTCGTTATGTGAGCAAAAGAGAACTTCTGTATAATCATTCTTCAATTTTTGTGTGTGTGTTTAATGAAAGAAAAAATGTCATATTGTTTGGAAAACCATTAGAGTAGACGAAAGTATTTTAACTTTTGGATAAAAAGAATATGCAGTGATAACCACAAAACAGATTTTTAACTAAATTGACTAAATGTAAGCAATTGGCCAGAGAATCTCCTGTGAATTCAAATGAGAAAAACTGTGCTTACAAATCCAAATACACAACAGTAATCCTAACAATCTGAATTACTTTCAAAACATATACTGATGACAATAAACCTCCTACACCAGAGCCTTCTATCTTAATACTGCTTAAAGGACTTAGACTTGTGCGGCCAAACATCTCTGATATGAACAGAATTTCTATACTCTCTTACTTTCTCCTCATGGACATCTCTTGAAGCGGTGAGTAAACCTCTAGTGCCACACAGTCTCTCATATAAATATTCAACAGCTCTTCCTGCCCATTAGCATGCAGTGTTTCCCCGTTTCGAGAGCGAACACCTCTGGCCATTTCTGTCTCGAACTCACATGAGCCGAGTGGAAAGCCGCGGAGGACACCTCTTCATCAATACTTCACTGCTCTAATTCAAGCGGGCTATCTGTGTTTGCATTGTATTTTGACCTGCTTCTTTCCATTTGCATAAGAGTGTATGATTATGATGAATGAGGAGGACACTGGGCACTGATGATCAAAGCCGTCTGTCCTCACAAAGCTTTTATTCACTACAATGAGGAAATGGAAGGAAAGAAGCTGCTTCTTCAGTTTCTCCCTTTCTTCCACTTACGTCAATGTTTTGTGAGAGCCAGAAGGTCTCTGGGTCTAAACCATCTCTAAAACACAGAGAAAAAAAGGTCACAACATCAACATATTGGTGTGCTGATAAACAACACAGTGGTACATAATTTCCATGGATTTCTATTATGATGTCTTGTTAAAAATACTGTTTGTACATAAAGCAAAACTGACCAAAACTCAACCAGTGCCTCTTAGAATTTACAGCTTCATTACATCATGCTTGTTTTGGATGCAATTTTATTGCATTGTGTGCATCACATGTGTTTTTTCCACACTTGTTGAGTTCATCTGCTCGTGCAGTATTTTTGCTCATGTGCTGTACAGCACAAATTACACAAATTTCTGTAATTAGTAAAGCAAACGCATCGTCAAATCTCAAATGGCACATGAGAGCGGCAATCAAATCCAGAATAACATCTAAAAATAATGGAGGCTTAATGGAATCCTTCAAAATCAACAGAGCAAAGCTTTGAGCAAGAGACATTTTGTTAATGAGGATGGGCTGAGGACTCCAATTCCAAAAAAAGAAAACGAAAACAAAGCAAAATGATTTATGTGAAAAGTTGAATACAACTAGCCAAACAAACTAAAGAAACTAACTGGATCTAATTGCTCTCTAAAAAAAAATCCAGTTTTTTTTTCTGCAACACACATACACATCCATCCATCTCTGCCCCTACTTTGCCACTTGTATTGTTAAAGAGCTAATATGGGACCTCCCGGTAGATGTTAGGCCTAAAACAGAAATAAAAACCCCAATAAAGTCTGGTTCCTAACTTCATCAACTCCTAATGATGCTGCAGGTGTCAGGCTTGATAGATTACTGGGTGTATTCTGCAGGTTAGGGACTCTCGGGAAGAAGATGGCTTATCATAGGTACCTCATTAGCCAGAATCAGGTCAGCGGGACTCCATCCAGATCAAACAGCGCACACACTTCTCTCATGTCCATAGGCGAAGTGTTAAAACTAATCACACTTTAGAGCAGGAGCTCTGCTCTCACCTGCAGTGTGAGCGACAGAAGGACAGTGTCCTAGATGTAGAATGTAGAGCAGACCTGAGGCGCTAAACAACTTCCCAGCGCTACTCCAAATCTGAATTTGAGTTTGAGTTCTTCAAACCAGTGCAAACATCAGTAAATTCCACATAAAAAGACTATAGCAACTTTACCAAACTTTCATCCCTCATGGTTCTATTTATTATAACTTTTTTCCATTACAATTAAAAAAAGAAATAAAATAAATTCAAAGCTCTCCAAAAATGGACTAATATATGATAAAATATATAATAAACAAAAGGGGAAAATGTATATTTACTTAATGGTTATAAATAATAAATGGTTAATAAATTATAGATCTATTTTATTATTTTGTGTTAATATATTAAGGTTAAAGAGATGTACCCGTGCATATTAAGTCTAGTTTGGATTCCTTGACCCACTCAATATTAATAACACGATAACAATTAATATGAATGGATCAGATAATAACTTATAATCTTCTAATTGTGTTCCTTCCGCTTTAACAATCATTAGACACCCCTGCAGAACTGAATCTACGTTATAAGTAACCAACGGTACATATAAAACAGCAGCAGCTTTAAGCACAGTAAGAAAAGCAGTGTAGAGAATCTCATCTCACTGCTGATGGTCTTGAACTTTCAGCCCTGTCGAAGACAATGGAAGTTGTAAAAATGAAGCACATGTCTTACCTTTTTCTGATCCTCCAGCTTTTGGCTCGTGGACTTCTTTACATGCTTGCTGGTTTCAGGCGGTACATCCATCCCCGGTGAAAGTGGTAATATCTCCAAGAGAGACCAAGTGAGAGAGAGAAAGACAGAGAGAAAGGAGCTACGAGCCAAACGTGTGGGAGAAAGGGAGGGGGCTACAAGCAGCCAGATTATTCCTTTGCCTGGGTCACATCTTCTCTAGGACAGAGGTGGGCCTTTCTGGAAGAACAGGAGATGGAAAATGAAGAAGAACGGAGATGCACCCGAAAGAGACAACAGAGACTACGTCAGCAGGATGAAGAGTCCAGCATCCTCTCCACACATAAAAGCATCCATTCAGAATTTTGTCATTTCCAGCCAGTAGATCCCAGTGTGTGAATTCAGGTAGTCCAGCTCAGTGATGCATCCTTGGCCATCAAATCTGGAAAATGGATGCATATTATTAGACTCAGAACAGATACGAAAAAGCCATCATAATAAAAAGTCAGCATCAGTCTTAGGAAGTGTAATTAAGTTGCAATCTCTTGCATATGCATGATATTTTACCTCTCGCAATAATCCTTCCTCTACTGTTTAGTTATGAGCTGCATGGGAGACCAAGTCAACACAAATAAATGGACAGAGCATTCATGTGACCCACTACCAGCACTAAGTGCATCACGACCTGCTGATGTGCAGTGTAGATCAATTTGCAGTGGGTCACACATAGCCTACGGTTTGTTCTGCTGGTTGCTTTGTTTTCAGAACAATATTTGTTATAAAAAAGTCAGCATTATCAGTGTTTGATGTTTTCAACCCAGCAATACCACACACAACCCAGCAATTTCACAATGACCATGAAACCCAGAAAGGATACTCAAGTGGTCAATACACTACGCCACTATAATAAATGACAACACCAGTTCAATATGTAAAACAGTACAGGCTAAGCAATTTGTCAGATTATTTCAAAACATTTCACTTTTTAGAAACTACACACTGTATATGGCACAGTGATTAAAGGATCAGTGACATATACAGTAGGAGTTTTCAATTTAGTTTTCAAAAAAAAAATCTTTTGTACTGTTTGCTTGTCTTGCCTGCTTTTTGTTTGGCATTTTGCGTTCATTTTGTTTTTCTGTTTATGTAAACCTTTAAAAACGAAAATTTATTTTGTTCTTTTGTTTTGTTTGCCTTTTTCTTGCCTGTTTTTGTTTGACATTTTGTTTTTCTTTCTTGTTTCATTTGATTATTTGTCTTGCCTGTTTTTGTATGCCATTTAGTTTATGTCTTATGTTGCTTTTTGTTTTGTTTTGTTTAGATTTTTGGTGACTGGATTTTTATTCAAGGATTAAAAATATTTTGATCAAAAAATAGGCTTCTTCAAGTCATTGTGTGATTGACTCTAATTACAAATGTCAAAGTAGCAATTGTAGAAAACGCCACCCTCTTCCGTAGAGCATCTTTTGCAGTCCCAGCATCCCAAATGTTGAAGCTGCTCACCAAAATACCTTGCGCTCCCTAAAAAGTCAATATCCCTTGAGGTGTTTTGCACAACGAGTGCAGGGAGGCAATATATCTGCATATCAAAGTGAGTTTTGCTACTAGTGTTCTTCTCCATATATGAATAAACACACGTTTGTTCTTTGGCACGTGATTGTTTTCACCCTTCTTCTCCACAGACCGCTAAAGAACGGAAGGATTGAGTCATGCTGAGGTTGTAAGAGGCATTCTGGGAAGAGACCAAGCTCTGAGGAATTACCACAGGATCGATGGCTGGCCTTGTCTGCCCTTTTGGCAGACTTCAAAACATCGGCCTGTCAAAGGGTGTTTGACTTGCAAGATGTTAGAAGTTCATGGACACCACTATAAAGCAAAATGACCCGAACACTTGATGACACTTTGGCTCGTGATTCCCAATTTTCATCTTTAGGACCGAGATATACTAGGTTTTGGATTTCATTAATGATAGTTCTTAAACCTCAGAATGCATTGACTTGTGGCTATTTGTGTAAAAGCGTCCATTTAACCGCCCTCCCTGTGCCAAACATTTTTTCTCTTGTCTAGCTCTTACATCTGCTAACTTGTATTTTTTATGTTTTTTTTGTTTTTTTTTTAACTTCAAACTGACCTCTCGCCACACATCAAGAGGCCTGTTAAGAAATCTAAACTGGTTGAATATTCTCAATTCTGTGAATTGTTTTGAGCAATGGCTCAACCGAATCGCATTTTTGAAATGGTTCATTTAAAATGAACCGATTTACTTCCCCAGTGATTTTCAGTTGCAGTCATCTTGTTTTCCTTTATACCACAATGTAACATGTGGTTATCGCTTTTGTTAAAATTGGAATACAAAAAGGTAATTAAGAAGTCATTTTTGTCAGCCTGACTGTCCTGAATCCAGATGGAAAGAACCATCTTGTGGAATTCATAGTGGGATAGTATTGTTATTGTTATTTGTCAGAGAACAGTTCTTAGAAAAATAGGCCCAGGCTCTCACAGGATTTGCAAAACAATAGCTTGATTGAATCAACAAATGCACATAAATCTACATGCTGCATCTGCCTTACAAGGCACTAAACAAACAGCATCACTCGAAGGCTCCTCTGAAGAGTACAACCGAGTGCTACCATCTCCTGCATTATTCATTAGTTCTAATTTCCCTTATTTTCACAAAAAGTAACATTCACTTGTCCCTGCAAAGGACTGACACACTTTACTCTGCATATCTCCATGGTTTCTATCATTTATACCTGATTCGGCTGTTCATTTTACATTTTACATTTATTTGAGTAATTTAAAGTACCTCTGTCAGTAAGGGCAGTAAGTCATTTTTCAAATACCCATGTGATATGAATACCCGAATTTAGCCTGTCCAAAAGACTGGATAAAAGCACTCGTGATGATAGAAATACTCCTACTTGTCTGTCATCTAAATTGTTGTCATTTTGAGGTGAAGAACAATTTCTATTATTTCAAGAGCAATATGCATATTTGCATATTCCAACAGCTAATTGCCACAATCAGAGAGCGAGAAAAACACTAACAGCTGAATACATTAAGAATATATCAATTTGGTAAAAGTAATAAAAGTAGTATGGTACTACGCGGTTCTGAATTTAGCAAACTTTGCCATGTTGGAATCTGGATGTACAAAATGTATGTGCCCTTGTAATGGATAAGTTGGCTTCCTGTCTTTTGCCAGAGGCATTAATGCGAAACCAAGTGCAGTAATTATACTGAATTTTGTAGACCAGGACATTGTGATTAGAAAAAGCGGCAGAAATATAAAGCAAATGAAGCAGGTATATATATATATATATATATATATATATATATATCTCATATACACCCGCAACACTTGAGAACAGAAGCCTGTTATTAAACCAATAGAGTGGAAAGAAATCACATTTGCTATCTGAATAACAATGTGTTAATTCAAACAGGTCAGACAGGTACATGTTTGATATAATCGTGTCATTGTAGTATAGTATAGTTATTTAAACAAACCAGAGCTGCTTATAAAAAAACATGCCAATAACAATTTATGGAATTTGAAAATAGCTGAGGAGAAATAGATTAGAAATAGATAGAAATAGAGGCATGATTTATATAAAAGTATTAGTCTGAATTTTGATTTTATTTAGCGAAATATTGTTTCAGATTTTTTGTCATGTAAAGTTAGCTTTAAAGGAAACTTTAAATATTAAAATAACAAAGGTGGTTGAAAAACAAACAGAATGTATTTCTGTGTAAATCCTTTGAAACTTGTTCTGTTTGTGTTTTAAGAATGAGGTGTAATGAGCACAGGATATTAACACTACTGCGAAGTCAGTGTGACATCTAGAGTAACTGAGTATTGACAAAGTCTCTTTCTCTGCCCTTTTACTGACATTTGGTATTCATAGTCAGTGAGCTAGAGTACATCCAATAAAATATGATTCATTGGCTTGGCCTCTGTGCTGCCAATTTAATTTGATGTAAAGATGTAAATGTCTATGGTGGACTTCCACTGATTTCCTCAGGGAGAAACTATCAAAGCATGGAGATGTCCCCTGTACTGTCTCATAACAGATCAGAGGTCAGTGGCATTAAAAACACCCAACTGATCATAGGGCATCCCATAATGCATCAGGCACTGCCACACGGAAACAAAACATTATTACTGTATATAAACCTTTTCTGTATCTGTTACTTTGAAAACGGTTAATCAAAAATACAAATAATGAAAATCATGTATTATAAAAAAAGCAGATTTGCTGTTGAATATGTTTTGAATTGAAATTGACTGGCAATTAAACACTTGTTTGTATGTGCTGGAGTGGTAAAAAGACTGTGATGAGATTGCACTCACAAATAGTCTGCCCAACCCGGCATGTGTCCATCAGGGATCAACCGATAGCAGTAAAACCTCAGATAGACGATGATTAAAATATAATAAACGTGTAATTACCAGCCGAGCTTTCATACCTGTCCTCACTGCACTCGCAAAGACAAAAGATGAGTTTTATTTCGCAAGCAGTAAATTGATTTCACTGCTTTCTCGAGAGTGATTTATTCCCCATTCCCGGTTTATGGAGGGAAATCTGCAGAGAGAGTGGCCGTGAACGAGGCACATTTCAGAGATAAACGGGAGGAGCTGTAACATCACTCTAAATGCATGCCAAGCAACATGCTTTAAATAAAACTGGACGGGCTATTGAAAGCCCTATACGACATAAACGTGTCAGACTTGCTTGTGTCTGTGCCAACTGCTTGCCTCAGCACTACTGAGAACAAACGCAGTGAACTCTGATTCATTCACTCGTTTGTTCAGTCCTTTCATATGATTTGAGTATCGATTCAAAGTGCATTGGCTAATGCTTTTAAAAATGTATTATTTAAAAAAAAAATATTGATCTGGTATGTCACTTCTCACTTTGGCTTCCAAGTCATCAAGCTATTGAAGGGATAGTACATCCTGTTTGATGTCATTCCAAAGCTGCATGATATCATATCTGGCATTAGGGTGCTTGATCTATGAAAAAATACTCAAGTTCTGCAAAAGAGAGGAAGATTTATTGTGAAACACTACTTACTTATTTTAGCCAGCTTCTCAAATAAAGCTAATGTTTATGACGAGAAGAAGAAGAAGCAAGCAAGACCGTTTCTGGCAGTTTCTCATCATGGTTATCATTAACTAAAAAATTTAATTCAATTCAATTACAATAAAACAAAATAAAATTAATTAATAATAAAACTGAACCGAATAATGAAACTTAACCTTTAAAATATCTTTAACTAAAATTAAATATGTAATGGGTATATATGTGTGTATGTATATATATATATATATATATATATATAATATATATATACACATGGCTCAAAAAAACATAAAGGGAAACAACGCTTTAACAAAACTTAAACAACACAATGTAACTCCAAGTCAATCACACTTCTGTGAAATCAAACGGCCCACTTAGGAAGCAACACTGATTGACAATCAGTTTTACATGCTGTTGTGCAAATGGAATAGACTACAGGTGGAAATTATAGGCAATTAGCAAGACACCCCCAATAAAGGAGTGGTTGAGCAGGTGGTGACCACAGACCACTTCGCAGTTCCTATGCTTTCTGGCTGATGTTTTGGTCACTTTTGAATGCTGGCGGTGCTTTCACTCTAGTGGTAGCATGAGACAGAGTCTACAACCCACACAAGTGGCTCAGGTAGTGCAGGATGGCACATCCATGTGAGCTGTGGCAAGAAGGTTTGCTGTGTCTGTCAGCGTCCAGAGTATGGAGGCACTACCAGGAGACAGACCAGTACATCAGGAGACGTAGAGGCGACAATGCTAGACCTCATGTGTCTGGAGTGTGTCAGCAGTTCCTGCAAGACGAAGGCATTGATGCTATGGACTGGCCCGCCCGTTCCCCAGACCTGAATCCAATTGAGCACATCTGGGACATCATGTCTTGCTTGATCCACCAACACCACGTTACACCACAGACTGTCCAGACGTTGACGAATGCTTTAGTCCAGGTCTCGGAGGAGACATCCAATGTATCGCCTCAAACATCTTTGGTGTTCCATAGAAGAAAGTAAGTCCTTTTTTAAAAACAGCACGATGACAAAGAAATCATAAAGTCAGTGCAAAGGTCATCTGACAGATTCCTTTGTGTAGGTATACACAGGTAAAGCTAAATTTAGATGTCAGTACCCACTGAATACATTCCGTGTGGCCGTTTAATTGGACAACAACTGTCATAACAGTCTCTATGCGAGTCCCAACTGTGCCTATTTACTACAAAAGTTTCTCAGCAGCCTCGAGGCCCAGCTGAATTCACAATTCTGTTTACCAAGCCCTGAGGCAAAAGCAGAGTGTCTTAAACTTTAGCCCGTTTACCTGCATGACCTACTCCATACTAGAGCAAACAAAATACGGGATGGAACAGACAATTCATCACATTGTGGCCGCTCCGGGAATGATACGGTCAGTGGCAGCTTACGCAGTTACATAGTCACACTACTGTTCAAATCATTCATAGTGTGAAAACATTCCTCCCCTGATACAGTTCAATAAAGACCTGAACGCAGTCTACACATTTTGTCATTCTCTGAAGGGGTTGATTGGTTTGCTGCTGTTGGAATGACCCTGGCTTTCCTGTTGTCACGGTAACAGAGGGAGAAGCAGGCAGGTGGAAGCGATGTAGGTACCTAGCATCTCTTTCTCTTTGAGATCTTGTACTGTTCTTATTGAATCTCAATATATTCAATGTTTAAAAAAAAAACAGAAACCACAGAAACATGCAATACATTTTCTAAAAATTCTAACAAGAGAGTAACAGAAGGTTATAGAGTGGCACCGAACGGTTGCCATATTCATACATCATGAGATTGCATGTAATACTTCAATAAAGATACACTTGGTAGTGCCCAAAACAAGGTATTACTAGAGAACCACTTCTAAAAAAAGCATTTTAATGCCATTTATGAGCAAATTCTCAAATCTCTAAATGTATTATTTTAGCATTTTATGTTCATGAAATGATGTGCACTTTTCCTTCATTTCTAAGTTGGCCACAAAAAGGTTTTTTAAACCCGTTTACGAGATCACATTTATTGTACATTCATTCTGTGTTGTATAAAGCCCTATATAAATAATACTTATTTGAATCAAGTGCTTTAGGTCTTGAATATTTTGTAAAAACAGCCTAATTTAACATTTACGCAGGTTACCCATACTACATACAATTTTAGAAATACTATGCGCACTGTTATTTCCTCTTCTTCTACATTCCCTTGTAAAAATGTGAAGCCAGCACTCGTTTCTTTGTTCTCTCCACCATTCTGTGGCACTCCCTTTCTCATTCAGAGAACAGAAGAAAGAAATATTCTATCTGAGCAACAGTCCCTGCCTCATTATTCAAGGCAGAGGAAGCACAGCTAGATATAAAACACCTTTATTCACTCATTCGTTTCAATGGATTTCGAATTAGAAGCCAATTATACTAAGATTACATTAATACCAAACCACAGAACTGCCTTCTCCATTCAGTTCCTGAGCAGCTAATCTAGAGAACAGAGTAATCTAGTGAGATTATGGAAGGGATTACGGTAAAATCCCATTACAGCAAGCTGGAGGACCACAAAAACAGGGAACAAATCATAACATGAAATCTCTGTTTTGAGCATATAGTGTTAACATGTAAAATGTCATGACCAAACCTATAGAGGGCTTTCTTGTGTTCTCTTTCCTGTTTTAGCAGTAGCTCCAGCCACTATTATACCTGTTCATGTAAAATAAATTTACACTTCTGGTAAAAAAAATAAAAATAAATAAGAACATTTGTAATTTTGTATATTATTAAAAAAAGTTCTCTAATGCTCATATCAAATCATTAATTTTATTAAAAAAAAAAAAAAAAAACTGTAAAAACTCATATTGTACATATTTCGAATTAACTGCACATCACAGAACTATACGTTTTCTTTTGCGCAAAATTAACATGATAATACATTCACGAGTTCATACTTGCTGATAATTAAATAAGGTAAGCAAAGCTTGATTGGCGTGCTGCTCAGGGAGAATACTCAGGGTTAGGAGGGCTGCTGAGCCCTAGGATGAACAGCCCTAAGGGCTCGGAAGGGAAAGGAGGTGGACGGCCACAGTTCCTAACCCTGAGAGCTCCCCTGGTGAAACGTAAGGAGGAGCTGGGATACTAAGATCGAGATACGGAAGGAAGGAGATCAGATTATTTATAGGGCAAGGATAGAGATTTGGTTGGGAGATGAGATTGGAGATGCGGACATCGGTAATGATTACCTACACGCACTCCTCCCAAAATTGGTTTTTTAAACTACATTTTGCGAATAAACAATCGGTTCACTGGTTAGTCAGATTATACCACATAGTCACATGGATTTTTTTTTTTTTATTCGGCAAAATGTTTCCCTCAATGATTATTTGCATTAATCTTTTTTACACACAAGACAAATATCACTTAAAGCCACTATGGGATTTTTATTATTAATTTGCCATTTCCATTACTCGCTTCTGATGTAATATTTCAAAAGGTGCATTTAAACAGTGAAATGGAAACATAACTAATGCCACATGGTCCCAGAGAATTCAGCCTCGTTGAGCACAAGACACTTCTATGTCATATTTGTATACTCTATGACTATATATAAATATTAGAATGAGCATAGTTACAGCAAGATTCAGCTCTCAAGCTACAAAAACCAGCATCACTTGAATAGAATGTGGAGCCGCCCAGAAAGTGAGGTCAGATTTGAGATGGCTCAGTGGTGATTTCATCCTTATATCTTCTTCACCGTGAGCATCTCTTATTCATGCTTTCTGTCTGCATAAAATTGCTTTTATTACATGGCGTAGCACTGAGGTGTAATTGCCGGCATGATATACAGCCTCCCCCTGCGCTCAGCTCAATTTTTGTTGCATTTTAGATGCTCTTCGTTTCCACGGTCTCCTTAATAAAACAACTTCTTCTGTCCAATAATGGGGCCCAAATCTCATTTCAACACACATCCTTTGCCCCCCGGGGGTATATATACACCACGCAACAGCCTGTGACCAGACCGCACACATAAATGCACATTCTTCCCGTCAACCCCCCACCGTTCTCTCCTGGTCATGGGTATTTATTGAACAGTGTGAGCCTTCCCAAATCACATGAATGCGACAAAATGACAGATAAATGGTGTACTGAATGCAGGCATGCTACGGGTGCAGATTGCAAAAGCCATCTTCTTATTTTACTCATCAGACCGGTAGGCGAGCCCTGGCACCGCTTGCTAAACCACAACTACCTGAGAAGGTAATGGGAGGGAAAATTGCAACACGTAACGCAATCAAAGCTGGATGAGAGCGGTGTGCATTTTCACAGCTGCGTGGTGATGATTACCTGAAAAAGCACTGCGAGTGGACCGTGCTGAGAATCTTATATGTGTTCGGAAAATCCAGTAAACAAACTCTATCTCACACTTTACGCACTCAACGGTAAAAGGAAATCACTTAAAACGTCTCGAGTCGTGAAAGCGCTACCACACACATTCGAGACTTCGGTTTCGGTTAACGAAGCAGGCAGCTGGGTAATCTGTGAAGCTGAGTGGATTAGACACATTAGTCATTATCAAGATGGAAGTCATAAGTACATTAAATGAATGTGAAGGCAGCCGTTGGAGCAACAGCAGTCGTGGGGGCGGAGTTTGTATTCATCAAGCCTGTTATTGACTATTAATCATTCTCAACATCAGATTCAATCCACAGCAGAGCCATTGACCCATAAGAGGCAAGGGGTTGTCGGAAAGTGGATCGGCAGCGTTCTTGTGCGATCTGAGCTGGGGACCTGAGCTGTGTGAAATGCAGGTAGGATATTAGGTGAGCGCGGATCTGTCAACTCGGCAGAATTCTATTATCCTGACCGTGATATACTGCCACCAGCAGGACCCCTCCTTTTCTCGCTCTATCTCTCCCCCCGTCCTCAGAGGTGATCCATCATGCAACAGCGCTGATCCAGTGTCCCACGCAGGTGAATTACCAAGCGATCATGGCCCGCTCAACCACACGCTCCAACATACCGCAAACCATTACTGACCTGGGAGATATTAATCAGCTGCTTACCTCCGCCACAATAAAATGAGAGAAGCGGAAAGACAGAGATGAAAGAGTGTCTAGGTAAGATGCTGGAAACAAAGCAGCATATGCACAGGGAGTGGCCGATGCCAGGCAGCTGTGCTTTCTGACTTTCTCACGAGGTCCTCTAAAGAGACAAAGTGGCATGACATTGTAGAGTACAATGCACAATGCACACTTTATGTCGTGCGGAACACATGTTCATGAAGAGCAGGAGATAAAGCCATTCAAACTCTGCTTCACCTTCAAATACTCATTTATCAACATTAGGGAAAAGAATGCAAAATACTGCATCATAAATCTGCTTTGACTGAGGATGTGCATCCCAGGTTTCATTTTTTTTTTTTTTTTTCACTGAAATAGTATTTAAAACCAATATTTTAATTAAATTCAGTATGGTCAAGTTATGATTAATCACATTTTTACACTGTTAGGAAAATGCTACTAATTTATATAAATATAGTAATCTATATTAACATCATAGAATTACCTTCATACATTGCTACACATTTTTATAATTTTATATACATAAACTGTTTTGCAAATCTTGAGTTTAAAATACTTTTATTAAACAGTTTTGTGAAAAGGAATCTAATTTACAAACTCATGCCATTTTTGTGACTGAAGTTTAAACTACAGACACTTTTAAAAGACACTTTAAGACTTTCATGCACTGTCAGCATGAAATGAAAATACGATTTCTAAAATTCCAACAATTTTAAAAAATTCGAAATTATTTTTTAGAGCATTATATTTTGAATAATTCTTTAACACATATGCTTATCTATTTATTTATTTTACATAGTAATTTTAAATTAAAATATCATAACTCGACCTTCTGATGAAACAGCATGCAGTTCTCTTGTGACGTATGTCTGATTTATCCAGTCATTTGGGATCAATCAATCAGCTTTGCTTTCAGACCTGCCTCCATTCAATCAATATCCAATGGAAGGAAGTCTCTGCCCTACAGTTTTTTCCAATAATATGTTACATTTAAATATATGTCACAAAACAGATATTTTTTCCATTTCACGTGACTTCACGTAACACTCTCATACGCACTAACAAAGAAGGATCACCAAAACGAATCAAAAGGAACGGTCATAGAAAAATATTAACAGTGCATTGAAATTTACTTAAATTCAGTGTAATAGTGAATATAATTGTTTTGTTCATTAAAAACGAAATATTCAATATCACCCATTCCTTACTGGGACCTCACATGCTAGCGAGACCAACAGGTAGAGTTTCATGTAGAAACACCAGATGCCTATCTTACCTTCCCATCCCCCAGTGTGTCTACAGCATCCCTGCCTGCAGGAGGTGGGCAAAGCCCACATGGAGAGCCAGGTAGTACTACAACAAGTGCCATAGTGCCTAAATGTGATGGAAAATCCACTTGGTCCTTGTTGACCCCTCCTTTAAAGCCCCTGCCTGTATGCAGCAGACACTACGAACAGACAGCACGAAAAGGGCCACTCGATCACTTCCATCACAATCCAAGGGTGTGTGCCGCCCTCCACATTTCCAACCAATCCAAGAGTGAGAGAGAGAAAAAGAGAGAGAGATGCTCAGCCTCCCCTCTCTCCCAACCCCCTTCCCCATCCCAGCTACGCTCTGGTCTCTTTGCTGAAGCGGAGATTGCGTTGCAGTGATGAAATTTTAATGCTTCTTTTAAGAAGAATAATGAACAGTCTGGTCCCCAGGGGTCAAGATCTCTGTACTACACAAGCAAACATGTGAGCGCACACACAGTGATGCACACAGCTGAATGCACACAGGTGGACATCCGACACAAAGAACGCCTAAAAACAAACACAGTCTAACACACGTACACACACAAGCTCGCAACTCCAAACATCAAACACTCTCTACGACAGCTTCCCCCCTCCCTACACAACAGCGTCGGGAGTGCGGCGCCAAACACGGATCCACCCTCGATCAAATGCTCTCCAGACACGCTTGTACGCACACATGCGGTGTGGAACAAAGAGAAGGAGTTTAACATCGATACCCTCATCTATGTCAAAGTGGATCGCTGCTTTGATAACGGATATACAGTCTATTTCTCTCCAGATCACTTCTCTTTCCTTCTGTTTATCACTTTCTCCCCCCTCTTTCTGGTATAAATAAATAAAGAAACGCCAAAGCGAGGGAGACAACGTGGAACCCCATCAGCCATCTGCAGCCACAGCGAAACGCAGCTACATTGATTGACTCATGAATCAAAATAAACCGGTGCTGGGTTATTTACTATGTACATACATTAGGAGAAAATGATTTCCTCTGGCTCTGGCACAAACACATCGTCTCGCAGCAAACATGAACTTTCATCTATATTTTCAGCTCATTTATGACGGTTTCCAGGCTTTGCCTGCTCTGATAAATACAAGGCTTTTAAGGATCTAAAGACTATTTGTCTGCCTTTAATAAAATCTCTGAACTCAGAGGCTGATAAGCTAATGCTTAAGAGTATTGAATGAACAGCTGCTTAAAAGAGAAGGTCCAACACAATAGTGGTTTTGTTAGCCATATTGCTAAGTGTTTTTCTGTTAAACATCTAAAGTCACTTCCACCAGACTTGGCATCAAGAATGTTAACTATAAACATAACTTTATCAGCATCCACACCATCACAAACAAATTAGCACGATGGATTTTTTAATTGGCTATATTTCTCATTAATCATGTGAAAAAACAAAAATCCAACAATACTGTTCCTCAGTGCTGTTATGACTATCTGTGGTGTGGACTAATTAGAAATTATTTTTAGCATTATTGTTATAGTTATCATCCTTGAAGTGAAATGACATTCAACCCAAATGCTGTACATAAAGCATTTTTAAAAAAAATGAAATGATGAACAAAATTTTATTAAATAACTAATTAATTAAGTATTTTATTGTACATTAAAATGCACTGTAAGTATGTAAATAAAAGTAGGTTTCAAACAACAAGTTTGTTATATATTAAAATATGGTATTTTTATTTTACTTTTTTTTTACTAAAAGTTTACAAATTTGTGTGTTTCTACTTTTTATTGTGTTTGTGTGTGTGTGTGTGCGTGTTATTCTTTTTACCGTTTACAAAGCCCAGAGCTGTCATACAGAAAAGTCACCAATTTCAGTGATATCTGTCAGGTAGTTGAAAAAAAAGAAAAAAAAACATTTACAGCAACTTTAAACCTGCCGTCTGTGAAAAACATACTTTTCAGAAGTGTCATCCTTGCTCTTTTTCCTGACAGCAGGTGTGAGATGTTTCAGTCAGCTTCAAAAAAAGATGCAAAATAACAGAAACACAGCCATTCCTCAAACATGACTCTGATATGATTTGAAAAATGACCCAATGAAATTTCTGCGAGCACCTTGCACAAACACAGAAACTATTGCAAGGAATCAACAAAAGCCTGGCCTTGCTAAAAGAGAATGATTTATGAGCAAGATTTGTTTCAAAACTGAGAGGGTAGTTTGATGAACAAGTTTTTTTTTATATTTCAAAACATTTCACAATGCATACTAAGTTACGTTATATATTTCATCCCAACACTAATATTTCCACTAGGATGAATTCCGGAGTGCTGCGGAGCATACAGGCAATTTCAGCCCCAAAAATCAATTACCTGCAGCTCTGAAAGTTCTTTCCCTCCCTTGCTGAGAACAGACAAGGATCTTAATTTAAATATATGAGAGGAGACAAACAGCCTCTTCCTCCCTTATCCCCATCACGTCCTCTCTGACAGGTGGGTCTCAGGTGGGCATATGGATGACTATCGCTGACTAAATCCACAACAGCACGACTACACTCCAAGAGAATTCCCCCGGCCCTCCAGGCATCGACACAACATGGAAAAACAGCTGCACTTACAGCACTGAAGAGACACGGAGGCGTTTAGATTGACTAAAAGAATTGTACTTGTTGAGCTCAGATGATTCCTCTTCACGTCACCAGAACATCAGTACTAAAGAATGTTGTTTGTAGACATTTGAAGACTGCAGGACATGTAAGGAGCAGCCTAGAGGTGTGTTTAAATGAGTGTTTACGAGTATTGATGAGGAGTTTCAATGAGTCATTATATGTTTTCTTTCTCTTATTCAAACAGAGATCACAGATGCACTTCTAAACTTCTGTGAGACCTCACTTTTGTATTCCGCCCCTCTATTGTGACATTCAGTGCTTTAGCAAATTATGTTTTCCTAAAATGCCAGGGTGCATTAGAAGATAAGAGCTCAATAGCTTAGAGGAGTGTGTGAGAAGAGAAACTCTGAGATTAACAGGCTGTCTGTGAAAATGCATTTTAAAGGCCACATAAATAAACAAACAAGGTCTAAATGTCACAAAATGAATGTTATAGACAAATCTAAATTGGAATAGTAAGAGAAATGTACTTAATTTTCCCACAAATATACACTGGGAAAAATGTTCTTTGATCTATATTATCTATCTATTTTCCTCTATACCCATTTTTGTTAATTTTTTTTCTGATGAACAGCACCGCACACAGCTCCTCTAACCTAGACCAGCAATGGCAGGATAAACCAACTACAGTTTCATGCTGTTTTCAAATTTCATTAAGGCTGTGGTGCAGAAGAGAGAAAGCTTCTCAAATGGAGACATGCTAAAACACATATTCTCCACACGGCGTTATAGTTTCAGACGATTTACAACATGGTTTCCTAGACATACACAGCCTGTTGCTAGGAGAAATGCAGCTCTTGGTTTTATTTCAATCCAAATTTCCATTAGGACTCCAAACAGCAGAGGGATTGATTTCAGCTATTTCCTATTAACTACTTAATACTGATATAAGGATTCAGAGACGAGAGGGAGAAGTAAGGTGTGAAATTAGCAAGTGCTTTATTAGTGAGCTAGCATGTGGCAGAAAAAATAGCCACGCCACAGTGTGCGTTCACACACCAGTGATCTAAAGTGGGCCACAATGGGAGCAACAGAGCAGTTTTCTTGGAAATCTGATTGGAGGATGCCCTGGCAGAGCTATTAGCTCTTTTCAAATGGTTAGGACAGTGAATTCAGCTCATAAATCCGAGGATAAATGTTGTTCATTGAGGTTTTAAAAGCTTAAAAACATTATTAGCTGAAAATCTTTCTATCCATTATATAGCTCTTACTGTAAAAGTCATCCTCCATTTAAAATATTTCAAACATTATTTGTTTATGAGACATGGTACTTGCCAGCACACAGATCAGCCTGTTTTTTTTTCTTTTTTACTGAAGAGTACTAAAAGAAACGTGATTTGAATTTACATGTGCAGTGTACAGTGTTTCCACATAAACCAATTAAGTTACAATAACATATTTTTTATTCCTTTATTAGTCCAGTGACTTTGTCAAAAAAAAATGTAACACCTAAGCCTTTATGTATAATTAATTCTAAAAATAGTATTAATGCATTTAAACTGCCTTGTAATGCATACAGCGGACTTCTCTTGTATCTGTCCTCAGCTCAAACAAAAGCGCAGTGATAAACACTATAAAAAGTATTTTTTTTTAAATCTTGCACAGTAACTTGTTTGTTTATGCAAAGGCGATGTGGCTGTTTAAATGCACATGCATCTGGATGTTTAGAATTAAAAAATCAATTTTTTTGTTTGCGGTCATCAAGAAAATATGAGACAGGTCACACTGGTGTGGGCTTCGACCCCAGGGGGTTAAATATTTATGTAGCAAAGTCCTATATAAAGCTCTACAGATTTCCTTCAGTTAAAGAGTTAGTTCACCCAAAAAAAAATTTTCACAACTTATTTACCCTCATGCCGTTCAAAACCCATAAGACCTCTTCATAAGTTCATCTTCAGAACACAAATTAAGATATTTTTTAAGAAAACAGAGAGCGATCTGACCCTCCATAGACAGCAATACAGGTGAACTACAGTAGGTGAACTAACACTTTAATGTGAACAAAAATGATTTAAGTGGTCCTGACACAATAGAATTAAGAAAAGTTAAATTAAAGTTAAAGTAAAATAAGACTTTTTCACAATAAGCTTATCATTTAAGCAATAAGCCAATCATTTTTTAAATGCCTGGTAAAATGCTTAAAAGCAGCAAATGGCTCTCAACTGACATTAAGAGTGAATGATGTCAGAAAGAAAGAGTTTTACATTAATAAATATGCATTGTAGGCAACTTCCTATGTACACAGGATAGGTTCTAAATGCCAGGGTTTCCTGTAACGCCTACTGATATTAATTAGCCATCATTAGCCATTTCCCCTGGGGACTGTAATCAAACAGACGTTTGCCCTTTGATAGTGAACCCACTCACTGACTATCTCTCAGAATCCTTACCTTGGGTTTCATACAGGCAGATGTCACCAGAGACATGACTGGCATCAGAAACCCACCACTACTCACTCTTATATTTTGACAAAAAAGAGAGATCAGGATAAGCCATTTATTTCAGCCATATTACAGCTATTGTACATTTCGGTGCTTCCTTCCTACTGACAGGCTTTCGACTCTGACTCGGCTTGTGGCGTCGTTATGGAATTAACGTGTTGTATGAGAGGGATTGAAGTCTGGAGGAATGACAAGCTCACATCTTCTTTGCTTGGGTACCAGCAGGGTTAACAGATTTCCTTAATGCGCATTTACGCTCTCGCGCCTCGCTTAAGTGAATGTTCAGCCATACACGAGGCTCTCTGCGAAATTGGGTGGATGGGGAACGGAGAGGCCAATGGGGAGTTTATTTCTTCTGCATTGGCTGGACGAAGCCGGAGAAGCAGTAATTAATGGCATAATGTTATACGAGTATCAAATATGCATGAGAGACATGCAAAGGACAAGGACACTCATGCCTTTCTGGACGAGACGCCAAGCCACGAGAGACACCAAGGCCTCCTTTTTTACATGATCATTATTCCCGCCTGGGAATCTGGGAAATCTCTTGATGAATAAATGCATGGGATGTTGGATGGGAAGCTCTCCTACCGTGAGTGACACTGGATGACACCGAGCCAGGCAAAGTGGCAGCCCCCAATGTGACACATCTTTATCGAATCCGGCACTGAAAAAGCAGGAAATCGGGATCCAAATGATGTGTCTCTTTTAGTTAATGGAAGGGAAAATAGAAATGTGGCACTGTAGTGTGGAGACTTTCACGCCTAGATGGTAACGACAGTGGGCTGGATCCATTTACCAGTTTCTAGTAGATGCATCGCGGCAACGCTCCACCAGAAACAGGCAATTTCCTGCAGGAGCCAATTAAGAGCTATGGCTGAATTTGTAAAGATCACTTGGAAAGTGAGGAATGGGTTTTTTTCCTCCCTCAGTTAATTAGCTATATAATGGCATAACAAGAAATTTGCATAACATAAATTTAAGCTGTCATTTCATTTGATGTCTTGTTTCTTTAAAGGAGTAAAATAGGCGCTGAAAAGAAACAACGGATTTCGACTGTGCAAATCTCTCCCTTGTAAAACATTAAATAATGCTACATATAATGAGCTAATAGATGTCACATCAAAAGAATTTACTCGTTATGAATAATTTAGCATGCCTCTAAAATACCTTCCGGAGGAAAAACACTTGCCTTGCTCATTTCCCCCCAACAAACATAGCTCGTTTTGCTCGTTCGCTTAATAAACAACACCATTAGACCTTTGGCATGATGCGCTGATTCCAATTATCATCAGTGTAAAAGGGATAGTGCTCACAAAAAAAAAAAAAAACTCTTATTTTCTTATCATTTACTCACTCTTTAGTCATTCCAAACCTGTAGGACTTGCTGTGGAACACAACTGAAGAATGCTGTTGATCGAATGTTATTCTAAATTCGTGCTTTGATAAAAAAAAAATTTGCCAATCAAAAGGCAAGACATTTTCAGAAAACATTTTTTAACATAAAGAATTCATTTTAGCATGATGTGGATAAAGCTGAATGAGCCCTTATATTTGAACAAACCCTTGTTCCACAAGGTCAAACAGCCTTTTCACATGTCAATGACAAATAACCCTCATGTAGTGCATTCATGCACCAGCCTCAGTGAGCGGTAAGGGGGGCAGAGATTGGATTTGAGAAGGAGGGGTAGAACGTGGAGACATAGCGGTCCCCTGGGTGTACTTAATCCACTGAAGACAAGCAACAAGAGTATAATTACAGGGCGAAAACGTGAGAGGATACATGCCGCTGTCACATGAAATGACACATTTTGATGTATTCCATATGGCATCACCTTGGCAATCTGGCAAGATCAATTCTCGGCAAACTGGGAATCAGATTGCCCAGTTCCCAGAGGAACGTGGTTCTAAATGTAGATGTGCATAAAAACAACTAGAGCTGTTTAATTAATTGAGGGTGACCGAAACACCTAATTGATACTAGATTAATAACAAACAAGACTGGCTACATATTAGAACATCTAGGCTTAATATGGAACAAGAGTGAATACAGGACTTCCACCCATCTGTTAAGCCATCAGTCCTTAGAAAATAATACTGTAGTACTCAGATACTATTTAAAAAATGAATGCCAAATGTTATAGGTCATTGGGATCTTAAATGAAGGACACACAACTGCAAAAATAAATAAATGCCTGACAAAGGTCAAAACGGTGCAATAATAAACCCCCTTTTGTTCAGCAACACCTGCCCAATTGCAACTCAAAACTAGCCCAATCGATTTTCAAGAGGTATTTCTGGTAAAAATCACATTCGGGTGGTGTAAAATAGGCCCTCAAATTTAGGCCTGTGTAATGGCAGAATGATTATATTTTGTTCCGTTTTTTATTAAGCTAATTTAGACATTTTTTGTTCGTTTGTGTTTTTTAAAGTACCGAGCGAAACAGTGAGCATGTAACGTTAAACATTAAAAGAATAAATGTTGTTCATGATGGTTTGTGCATAAAGCGCGTTCTGCTGGACATAAAGGAACAGGCCAGTCATTGGATTTTATAGCCTTCGCCTTAATTTTCTCTGATAAAGGTAGGAGTAATATATCATTCAGAACTGTAAAGGGTCTACTGTTATTTGTGTGCACTGACAGTAAACGTGATTTCATAAAACAAGCGTGTTATGCTTTCTCATCTGGAACAGGAGCGTTTCCGATCCCTGTCTGAACTATGACGTCAAAATTGCCCCGAAGCTCGGCCCGAGGGGCGTAAAAAAGCCAGGCCTAAATGCAGGGCTCTAGTGTAAAATACACATTTCTGGTGGAGTTCCTCTGATAAAAGTATATTTCCATGGGCTCAATATAACGCTTAAACCCACGGACATGAAAAACATCCAGTGGAAAGAGCGACAAAGTAGCCCATTTTGACTTGGCAACACTGGATTTGCGCAACTTTTTTTATACTTTGGCTGTTGAAAATAAATGAAAACCATAAGGTTCGGAATTCAGTACTCTAAGCAAAAATGAACATCCGCCTTGAGCAGAAAAATGCAAATTGTCTTCCAATAATGGATGAATTCAGAGGCAAAAGCAGGTTAATTAAATTTTTGTGCATGGTCACATTTCTTAAAATGCATGACAGGACCATGTAAATGAAAAAAAATATATAAATACCAGAACAAGCTACATGGATGTCTCATTCTTTATTACAAAAATATCATTTTGAAGTGTGATTTTATTTTTTTCTTAATTTATTAATAAACATGTTAACAGCTACATGTTAACATTTGCCAGTTTTCATTATATTTATTTGAGTCTCTTTGATGATGCCATTTGTCAAAGATGCTGGAGCACTTAAATAGCGTTTTAATTTTAAAAATTGTGACCGTTGGGCATAGGACATTGAAAGACCAGCAATGGAAATCTTTATGAACCAAAGAACCCTTTTAAGCTGGACTCATACATGAGAAAGGTCTCCGTAAGTGGAAAAAGATAGAGTTTAATGGACACAGAAGGCTGATGAGCATGAATGTGACCTGAATGAATATCAGTGTGCTGGTGACATAGGTTTATTTTTTAGGTTCATATGTTTTTTTGTTACATTTGTGTGATATACTGATATATACTGTGTGATATATTTAGAGGTATATATAAAGGTATTCTTTTTTTGTGAATTTAACAGGGACCACAGGTGTAGTTCATCATATTAACTATGACCATTTCTGCGAACTTCTGCAGATGTTTTGCTTGAGAAGTGTGGGCCTCTGTATGGCTGCAAGAGCACTTTACTCTATGAAAGCAAATACGTACAAGAGTTCACCTGCCCCACTGTGCGTCATTGTACAATATGAGTGAGGTATTGACTAAAATCCAAGGCAAACTGTGCCACATTAACAGTCTTTTATGTCAGACAATGCAATATAAATCTCAGCCAAGACTTTAGTCATGATAGACGGCTCTGACTGAGCATTTTAACTTACCAGTCTACATCCATTCTGACATTTACATAAAAAAAAAATAATAATAATAAAAAAGTAAAATAAAAAAATAAAATCACAGCATACAGTATACCCCTGACTTTAAGCGCTTAATGCTTTCTGGGGCAACTGTACAGAGGTCTATGAAACTTAGTAGAAGATATTTTATATTCTCCTGCTGTTTCAGACTTGGGTTGGGCTGCAAATGCGCAGGTGTCAGTGAGCGTTTGCTAATAAGGAGCAGTCTGTGCAAAAGCTGTTAAAGTGACAAAAAGGAACATAGCATTCAGGAACCCGTTCATTACAAATCACATTCGCACACTCGTACGCACTTAACACTGAGAAAAGTGACATTATGTGGGTGGTTAACTTTCCTGGGAGAGCTGATCTGGAATCAGTAGAGAATTGATTATATCATTTCAAGATATGGTCATATGAACAGAAGCTGATCTGAGATCAGATCATGCCTCTTTGAGCTATTTATGCAGCAACTGCTGGATTTCTCCACTGAGGCATTTGACAGGTTGTGAACGAAAAACTGGAGATATATTTTGGTCTTTTTTAGGTAGGAGCACATCGTCATCCGTGCTGTCAAGATATTAATGCATCTTCTTTTATATACGCTGACATGTGCATTAATATTGATGGTGCTTTCCGCATGGAAACAGATTGGCCGCTGATGATATCACCCTCCCTGTGCATGGGATGTGCACAACACAGAGATTAGATTGACCTTGATGTATAGAAAACAAACTTTTGTTCTGTTTCTTTATGAAAAGGAAATTACACTACAAAGTTGCAGATAGTACACTAAAGCAAGAAATTAGATAAGTTAACAGCACAGAAAGAAAAAAGTCCACTAATTAAAAAAAATATCGGATTAACAACCTTATTAACTGGCTTATGGCAGAGTTTGGCCATAGTGTTATGATTGCTAGACAAAACAAAAATCTTTTTCTAGATCCAAAAAAGCATACTGATTCAGGAAGATGTCCTGCTTGCTAAATCATCAACTATTCCATCTCAATATTCTGTGACTCGTATCAGATAAAGAGCATGTCAGAACCTTGGATGCTTTTCGGTTTGACAAGCAATTTACTGCTAGACTGAACACGCATCTCACAGACATCCTATTAAAAGCAAAAAAATAAAACAATAGCATGATGCTTCTGCATCGTTCCCTCCCATTGCTTTGCTTTTTAAAATTCAATAAGTCAAGGGAGGCCATTAAAGTCCAGCTGACTACATCCAAGGTGAGTCTTGCTTTTTCCATAGACATAAATGCTATGATATGTGGTCATGTCTAGACGTGAGCAGGAAATCCGAGCTTTAGCATAATGACCTAATTAAAGTGAACTACAGGTGATTGGTCAGACTTTGTCTGCATTCGCCAAGAAAAAAGTCATCCTATACCTACAATCCGTAGTTAATATAGTCAGTTTAGTTTCCACAGGTGGGAAACACATGCATTACCTCATGTTTCGTCATTTTGTCTTTATTTGTAACACCTTTTATGAATCAAAACCTAATGTATATGAGGATTTTCCACGTGAAGAGGCAACTATAAGAACTGAGTAACGTGTTTTCTAGAGCGGAGGAGCTCTTCATCATAGAGCATATGATTATGCTCTCACAGCAAATGGCCACTGTGAGCGAAAGTGGTCTGTGTTAAACACCTACTTAACATTTATGAAATACATACTTTATTTTTCCAACTCATAGATCTGCTGATGGCTTGGGGGGTGATAGAATCAGCCGTTTGCGCAGAGCTGACACACACTGCATGAGCTCATCTCTAAGAATAGAAGAATAACATCATCGGCAGAGTCTCTCAGGAGATGTGGAGTAGAGCAGATGCTCTCTGATGACCCCAATAAAGACAATCACTCCCTCCTCTAGGCACGAGATGTAGAAGCTCACGCATGTAAATACAGACAAGAGAGTGAACCTGCAGGAAAGCCGGCAGAACCTGTGACCATTTAATGAACGATCCAGAGAATCTGTCTCATTAATGCACACTTTTCTTTTAGTACACAGCCTGTTGAAAACGATATCCTGCTACAAAACCCAGCTTAAGCTTGGATCATGGTAGCTGGTTTGAGCTACTCCAGGCTTGTCATTATTAAATTATCTGGCAAATATTTTTGGACACGCAAAAAAACAAACAAAAAAACAACATCCAGCTGGTAAAATCATTTTAAGATTGTTTTACTAGCTTAGACAAGTTAATGACCAGTTTTGACCAGTAAATGATCAGCTATTTACTGATGACTGCACAGTTTTGACCAGGCAATGAGCAGATTTGCCCGCTTACTAACCAATTTGGACCTGGTAATGAGGAGCTATGACCAGGTAATGACTAGCATAGAAAAGCAAATGTGCAGTTTTCCCCAATTAATGACTAGCTTTGACCAGCTAATGACTATCTTTGAAAAGCCTGTATGACTAGCTTTGACCAGTTAATGATTGGCTTGTACCAGCTAATGACTATTAGAAAAGCTAATTAGCAAGTTTACCTACTTAATGAAAAGCTTTAAACAGCCACTAGTTTGGAAAAGCTAGCATTCCACAAGTCAATGAGCAGCTTAAAACACCTTTGAATACATAATCAGCTTGGGCGAGTTACTGAAGAGCTAAACTAACATTTTGGCCTGCTAGGACTAACTAATGATCAAATTGGACCAGTTAATGACCAACTTTAACTACTCAAGTATGGACCTGTAAAGATTGTGGCTTGAGTGTTCGGTTCCATGTGCAGAAACAGGCAGGGTCAAAACAACAGGCGAACGGGTACAGAGGAGACAAGGCAGAGACGTGGTCAAATAAACAATGCAAAGAGTCGAGGCCGGCAGCAAACAATCACACAATGGCAGAACGTGCAGAAGTCAAAACACAAAACAAAACATGGGAGGAGGTTCTGCCAGGCCCTTCCAGTCTCTGTATTGTTTAGACATGAGGTAAAATTAGTTTTGAGTATATCTTCAGATTTTTCAACTTGAGCGACTGAACGCTTCATTCGCGTCTGGTGTGAACGCAGCATAACTGTGTTTTTCCTAAACCTGTTTGGCAAAGATGACATCATCATGACATTTAGCAGACTCAAAGATCAATATAGTTTGCACATTACCTGACTTATTTACACAAATGGGTTCAAATCTGAACGAAGCATTGCACCGCTACAGCAAACTGATGGGAGAATCACCCCAAAACAAGCAGCAATAAAAGTAATGATCTGTAATTATTGTAATTATGTACTAGAGGCTTGTGCTTCTAAAGTCTGGTACTTGTATTGCTTGCCCGTGCCTGTTTTGATTAAGTTAGCATATTTGATGTTGGTTGCGGCAATGTAAGGTGGGGCTCAATGTCACATGGGCCGCCAAGCAATCATTATCTCCTGCTGTAATGATCCAATTACATTGCCCCAGCACCTATTAACAGGGCTAAATTACAGTGCTGACCTTTGATTCAGAAATTAAACTCTTCCATTAAAGACCTCGCTCTTTAATTCAAAACAGTGAAATCAAGCTCTACTGCACCTTATGGTGATATCGCACTCTTCCTAATCTCTACATTTCTTATTCTCTAACCTTGATACCATAATACTACATTGTTTCTCTATTTTGTATTGTGTGTATGTATGTAAATAAATTTGAATATCATGCTACTATTTCAAATATCATTCAAAACAAATAGGATTAATGTAATCTAATATGCTGCAAATGAGAACTACGCTCTTACTGATAGCTCAAAGCAGCCTTACATTTGCCAAATATTTCATAAACAAACACGAAAGGGGTTGGGCATGTGTAGAAATTTATGAACAACATAGATTAAGTGAGAAAATCAATGACAAGCCAAAGCATAATCTATATGTTTATCACACCCAGTAGGCAAAACACTACAACGATGTGTGAAAGGTGCTTTATTTCACGTGCCATTTCTAGCGCAGCCATTAATGAGACCACGCATTAACATTTTGCTGACTCTGTGTTCCGTCCTCATCCTTTCTTCATACTATTCTGTCGCTCCTTTTCCATCAGAGGAGCAGCAGTACAGCACTGGAATGGCTCACGCATTACGCTCAGAACACAGTCTGACAGTCTAGTGCCTGAAGCCCTGTACGTTGTACCCTCTGTAATGTCCAGCCATCAAAGGCATGCCTCGGCTTCTCGCCCTCCAAACCCCCCCACAATCAAGTCTGCCTATGTGTGTTTGAAAGCATTCAATTGCAGCCGCCATACACCTGCTTTTAAATATGCATAACCCCAGTGCATCTCAGAATTGCTGATTGGCTCCCATGTGATTGTGTGAATTTTCCAGGCCTCAAATTCGAGCTACACTAGATCAAACGTAAAACCTTGTTCTCATGTGATCTGTAAGCTACGGTTTATTCATGTTAGAATGTTTCTACGGGCACTTTTTATGCTTAGGGATTGCTTTCTTTTTTATTATTATTGTATTTACTACTTTATTTAGGTTGTGTTACTTATTACTTAGTTATAGCCTACTACTTACTAGATTCCTTTGTGTCACAGACGGTCATATTATTATATTACATTATGTTTCCATGTATTTTTTTCAAGTCTAGATTTTATCATTGTAACTGACTTTTAATCTTAAAACATGAAAAAGCAATCTAAAAAATATTATGTAGTATATACCTAACAACCTAATTTCTAAATAAACCATTTCACTATTTATTATCTGATTCATATACATTTTTTTAACTGGCTTTTCTCATTTAGATGCTTTTCACCAAAAATGTAATCTACAGTTCAAACAGTGAAAAATGTCTGGAGACAAATATGAAAACAAGTTTGATATCTCAGTATGGACATTACTGATGTGAGCCCATTTTCTATTAGAGTTGTCAAACATGCAAACAAAGACAAAAAAAAAATCTATTTCTCACTGCTTTGCTTTAATTACGTAGACAAGCGGACGAGAGCACACAAAACCTCATTGCTTGCATCGTGCTAATGTTAACTGGTTTTAAATGAACAGAGATTTTGAGAAAAGCAATTTAATAATCTTTGATCTAACACAAATACTTACTCACACGACGCAAAGGCTCAACATTCTAAATTTATTCATCCACTAAATCAATATCTAGGTAGTGTAAAGAAAATTGGGTGTTTTAATCTGTACATCCATAAATGACAGTTAGATAAACATAAGCAATAATCGCAAACCAGACAGCACACTCAATTCCTCAGGTGGCCGGCAGCCTTGGGAATAAGAGATGCAAACAAAACCATTTATGATCATTTGGCTCCACTAAAAATAATGCATCTGTCGCAGCAAATGAGCAAAGCGGTGAGGTAATTCCACCTCCCATGCATACTGATGACTCCATTTACACAGCTACCAATATGTAAAATCCCTTTACGGTAAAAAAAAGCAATGCTTTGTTCATGACCCTACATGTGACCACCTACAAAGCAGCCATTACAACTCAGGAAATTAGTCAACGACAAACTCCTACCACACACACACAAATACATAAATAAATAAGCAAAAAAGGCATATATTTGCACCAGTAGTGTGTCTTTCGTGAGATTTTAGCACCACAGTGCTGTGAAATGGTCCTGTTCTGTCCCATTTACAGTACATTGCACATCACTGAACCCCAAGCTGGGGACCTTCATTTGCTACATGAGATGACTAGACTGACAGCTGGTTGATGGGATTTGTGTTGGACACAAGGTGAGTACTGACATAACGTATCATTTTAAAGTCCCTGTCATGGTTTCTGAATACATCTGGAAGTGTTTGAATGTCATTTACAAGAACACTGAGGTGTTGGTTAATGGACTCTTATGGTAAAAATGGATATTCGGACTGCTGGTGATGGTCTATTTCAAATTCTATGATATTATTCGACTGATGAAATATATGTGCATATATAACAAAACCTTTGAGTTCGTATTACTACAGTACGCTTGACCAGGTGTGCTACATAAACATATGTGATTTATTAAGGTAACAGCATGTGATCAGATCTTCACCAACATCATGAATTTTATTAGCAGTTAAAATGTGAAACATAAGTGTCATTTTCTAGCAACGCAATGGTAACAGAGACACTCAAACAATCATATACATGTCCAACTGCCCCAGTTCAAACGATCCCAGAACATAAATTAAAATTATGGTCCACATTACAGTTTTTTTTTTTAAACATGCTCGGGGCAACAAAAAAAAAATCAGTCATAGACTCCCGCTTGCATTTTTTTCTCCAGGGAAATGTCATTCCGCTTGTTGTCAGCATGACATTTACAAGAAAGTTATTGCACATAAAATGTGTGTGTAGTTTTTATACTGTGCATTTTATTAGGTAGCTAGCTATCTCTCAGTTACCTGGTCTGGGAAAACAGTCCATCGCAGGGGAAATATTTTTATATAATATATAAATATATAACTTTTCCAGTTTTATGTGTCTGAGAAATAAAGTGTATCAAATCATAAAATGCAGAATATCAATGAAAAGACCAAACAAAAGCATTAAAAAGATTCAGACCTTTGTCTGCTGCTCTACAAATCCTGAGAGGTGTAAAAATGTGCTAGATAGCCACATTTAACTTTAAGTGCTTTATAATAGGTCCTCATATAGATGTCACTTGTGACAAATTTAAACTCCCAAAAGGCCTCGATCAGAAACACAGAGTGAATGAAGTATGATCAGGTAAAATGAAGTTCAATGAAGCAGAATGGTACGAGAACTGGGCTGTATGGAGAGGAAAGCAATATATTTCAGCAGGGAAAAAAAGAAAGTGAGAAAAAGTAATTCCTCAAAACTTCCTCAAACCTTATAGTAATTTACAGCCGATTAACTGCACTATTCGGTTTAATGTCATGCTGCAGTCATGAAGAGGGGAATGAGAGAGAGTGAATGAGCAAATGCAAATAAAAAAAGACAAGAAATGCAGGTGAAAGAGCGGAAAACAAGATAACAATGATTTCTTAATCAGCTTTTGCATGTGTTGATAGTGTGCATCTGTCTGGCAGTGTGAAGGATACAAGAAGTGAAAGGCAAGACTGGGGAGAGACAGATTTATAGAGAAACCAAGAGAGACAGTGAAAGGGAGAATGAGAGAGAGATTCCTTCAGCAGTCTGCTCTGCTCTCTCCAGAGTAATGTACTGTGATTGAGGGTAAACGTGCTTAGGGTAAACACGTTGATGCTCAAAGTCTTCCTTTCTCTCTTTCAATCTGTTCACTGTCACTGTCTGAGATTTATACTGATATGCCATGCAAAAACATCTTCATAACATAATATTTATTATAATCAGTGTAGAAAACGATTATGTTTTTGCAGAAGCCGTTAAATTTATTTCAGGATTCTTTGATAAGTATAAACTAAACTTTTTAAAAACAACAAAGAACATGTCTTTTCCATTGTCCATCTAGAATTCTTTAATAAAACCTTGCTGTTTTTATTTATTAATTTTTTCTTTCAAAAAACTGACCCAAACTTTTGGATAAAATGATGCACATTTATGTAATTAGTATGTTAATTTAATTAAACTTACATTTAATGGACATCAAGAGGAAGAACATTCAATTTCTCAGAATGCTTGATCATCTGTCCTTGCCCATTTTTCAACATTGATTACATTTAATTGGTTTAAATAATAAAAAAGCTAATTCTTGGTCAAGGACTTCTGTAATGAATTACTATCTCAAAGAAAATTGTTCACTAGACACAACAAATGTAGAATATCTGTGATTTACACCAAACTCTAATATGTATGCTCACCAAACGCTCAACCTTTGAACTCCACATAGCAGGCCATCCAGAGACAAATCAATGCTAGCCTAGTTGTTGATGGATCCTATCAGGTCAGTGGATCGAAAACAGCCTGACCACTAAAGCTCTAGTGTTGATATCAGGACCCGTCAAACGTGTTTATCCTACTGAAACAAACATAATGCGTCTGTGACATACAAGACAATCTCTGTTATTACAAAAAAAACAGAATTAGAAGCGTAAATGCTGTGTCCAACAGCCTAATCATCCCAAAGTGACCGTAATGAAGAAAAAAAAGGGACTGCTGGGATACGCTAACAATGTTATATTCACCCAAAGCAATCTACTCCTCCAGCGACCTTATATATAGAAACACAAAGCCTCTGAAAGATAAAGAGGGATGCAGTCGATGATAAGTTACAGCAATATTGACAACAGAGACAGGAACGTAATTCAACTGTCCTTCAAACAATTACTTTTATTACGCTTTTGTTTTTATGTGCTTGTGGGTTCGATGGATTCATTCTAGTAACTTCAAAAGTTCTGCAAACCTTGAGAGATTTTAGAGTGCCATTGATTCCCACCCAGCAAAGGACACCATTAAAAATCCTAGCAATTCAAAACCCACGTTGAAATGGTTGCGGAATGTGTAAAGGCTTATTAAAATACTTGAGCACCTCTATAAGACTTAATCATCAGTTTGGAAAAATGTAACCGAAGCCAAGTCTTGTTCTTGACTTGGATTAGTTTCTTAATAACACAGCATTTGGCAGAATAATTCTCAGCCAATGATTCAAATTGCTTCTTCGCTGGTGAGCTGCCTAGACAGACTATATTAGAGAGATGTTTCCATCCTTGTCCATTTTGGAAACCACTCTCCAACGTGGCACTAATGTATCCGGGATGACTACAAGCTGGTCTGTCCAATCAATGAATTAGAGCCGGTTGCATATAAGGGCGGTTCAGCTGAGGTTTAAGTCCTCTCTTGAACAGAATGGCTGATCTGGGTGCCAGCGGCTTAATTTGGTGCAGTAGCAGGGAGCTGTTTTAGCCTGGCTATTTTAAGATGCAAAAAACAAAGGGCTCTGGAGATTGCAGAGATGAGTTGAGAGCTCAGTGTAATTGGTGGAGTGTTTTTCGGGCCTGGGTCAGGGTGTGTAATGTGAAAACACATGCTGCAAACTGCTTGTTTGCTTTTCTGAGAATGCTTCTATAAGCACAAATGTCATTGTTGTTTGAAAAGGGCAGCAAACAAATGCAAAGTTAGTGTAGATTATCACCAATTCCGCTTCAAAATGATAAGCAACCCTAGGTTGACAGGGGAGAACAAAATGTCTGTGGGGCTGCAGCCGTCCAGACTCACATGATGCCGTAGGCAAGATAAGGCATGAGGTGACCCCACACCTCAGAACAAAAATAAACACAACACAATATGTTTTTGCTGTGACCCCAAATTTAAAAATAAAATAATAAAATAATAAAATAAATGAACCTCAAAACTATTTTAAATGTGTTTATGCATACCCATGTATGTTGTAAAAATAATCATTTAATTTATTTTGAATTTAATTTAAATTAATTTAGGTTAATTTACTTTATTTAATATAAACAAAAAATAAAACAACAGTTAACCTACACCTCAGAGCTAAAAATAAACAGCTTATTATGCTGGGAAACTAAAGGGTCTATCCTCTATCACAACCTGAGACTCTATGCATGCAGCAATACATTGAGGAGGAGCTCGCCAATGGGTTTATCCGTCCCTCCACATCACCTGTTTCAGCAGGCTTCTTCTTTGTTAACCCTTGGGGTCTGAGGTGACATCCTTATCTATTCTGAGTGCCTCCAGAACCACATCCAGCATGTCAGGGCAGTCCTTAAAAGACTCATACAGCACCATATGGCACCCTGACCCAACTGCCAATTCATCGTGTAGGTAGACCCGTCTAACATCGGGATTGGAGCCATCCTCTCTCAGCATCATGGAGACTTACCCAAACTCCATCCCTGTGCGTTCTTTTCACGCAAACTGATCCCAGCCGAATGTAACTACGAGGTTGGGGATAAAGAACTGTTAGCCATGAAGGCCGCACTGGAGGAATGTAGACACTGGCTGGAGGGGGCCGGCACTACTTTCCTCGTTCTCACGGATCTCTCTGAGATCTGCTAAGTATCTCAAATCACGTCAGGCAAGATTGTCTCTGTTCTTCGCAGGATTCGACTTTAAGATCTCGTACAGGCCCGGCTCCAAGAATACTAAAGCAGTCGCTTTGTTACGCCAATTTGACATTTCCTTTCCAGACACGCTACCCTCTCCCATCATCCCTCCTGCCCGCATTGTGGCTCCGGTTGAACTGGTGGCCATTGAACTGGTGGCCAATTGCTTCTGGTGGCCTACATTGTCTCTGGAGGTCACAAGCTTTGTCATGGGTCTGGCTCTCCTCTAAGGATCTTCGCCTGCACCTGCCATGCAAAAAGCTAAGTCCGAGGTACGTGGTTCCCTTTAAGATTATCATTATCTCCGCTATTTAAGGCATAAAAATAATTGAATTAATGGAATAAAAAACAAAGGGCTCTGGAGATTGCAGAGATGAGTTGAGAGCTCAGTGTAATTGGTGGAGTGTTTTTTGGGCCTGGGTCAGGGTGTGTAATGTGAATTGTTTGCTTTTCTGAGAATGCTTCCATAAGCACAAATGTCATTGTTGTTTGACAAGGGCAGCAAACAAATGCAAAGTTAGTGTAGATTATGACCAATTCCGCTTCAAAATGATAAGCAACCCTAGGTTGACAGGGGAGAACATAATGTTTGTGGGGATGCAGCCGTCCAGACTCACATGATGCCGTAGGCAAGATAAGGCATGAGGTGACCCCACACCTCAGAACAAAAATAAACACAACACAATATGTTTTTGCTGTGACCCCAAATTTAAAAATAAAATAATAAAATAATAAAATAAATGAACCTCAAAACTATTTTAAATGTGTTTATGCATACCCATGTATGTTGTAAAAATAATCATTTAATTTATTTTGAATTTAATTTAAATTAATTTAGGTTAATTTACTTTATTTAATATAAACAAAAAATAAAACAACAGTTAACCTACACCTCAGAGCTAAAAATAAACAGCTTATTATGCTGCAAAACTAAACTGAACAACAAAAATAAATATAAATCAGGCTATATACCAAGGTATCTGTCACAGACAGCGCTTCTGTGGCTCTCTCCGACCAGCAGCGGCGGAACCCAATACCGGAGTTTTAGTTCCTACCCGGACCTTATTACCCCTACGTACCTCGGCTGATTCATGCCAGGTGTTTGGCATTATCTCCGCTATTAAAGGGCTGGACTTCTAGCGGTTCAGTGCGAAGTCTTAACTGCCCCTGATGGTGTCATTCCTGAGCGTTTCCTTCCGTGTTGGATTATCTATGTATGACCCTGGACTGTGTACCCCGTTTGTGATTACTGCCTTATTGAAGTAAGCCTGTTTTCTGACGAATCTGCTGGACTGTCTCTGATATCTCTCTTTGCTGTGGAACATACCCTGTGCCTGTTTACGTTGTGGAATAAAGCTTTGCTAATGGATCAAACTGACCCCGAGAGTATGTCACAGTATGCTACGAAAATAGATATAAAGGCAAAAAAAGCAAAACTAAAAACAAAGAAAAACTAAATAAAACTAAACACACAAAACAAAACACACACAAAAATTAATAATAAATAAATAAAAATAAATAAATATGAACTGAAAGTAATATTTAAATAATATAGTTTTTGAGGTTTAATCTAGGAGGATTGTTCCTTTTTTAATAAAACAGGTAAAATGTAGGCCACTTTTTATTTTGTAGTAATTGGACTCATTTGACCTGAATTGGATTCTAGCATAAAAAAGTGGACTGAATGTCTCGGAGCAACAAAAAAAAAACCAAAAAGGCAAAATGACATGAGAATCAGACAGATCCATACTGTTTGGATCGAGGTAAGGCAGAAACTCAAGTCTACCTGGAGTAGAGCCAAGAGAAAGCCAGCGTTAATGAGACAGTTTCATCCCTGTAATACAGACAGTCGGCCGTGCTCAGAGGAAAGGAGGGCGGCACTGGAAGCTGGACCATAAGGTCATGCCTACAAAATCCAAAGTTGAACATGCAGAGTGGAGATAAAGGCAGCTGTGGGATCGGCCAGGTTTTCCGCAGCATGAGAAGATGACCCACTATAATTGGAATGCCACTGTGGTGAGATTTGATTACAAGGGTGCTCCATTAATCAGCCACAATCACCTCCATCTTGAAAAATGACTGCAGGGCTTGCTTTGCTAAAGCACTGCTGGGAGTTTGGAAGAGAGGGAAAGCATAGAAGTGGCTATGACTGTAGGGAACTGCAGGATGATTTCATTGCCTTTGCCTGTATGATTATAGCCCATTGTCTTGTGTGTGTGCACGCACAGCCTTGATCGAGCTTTCATGCTCTATGAAGCAGGGGGAAGGGGATGTAGACACACACACACTCACAAAAACACTCTGAATGAGAGACGGCTGGCTTTGACGTACCGCCAGACACAGTCTGGTGGGCTCGAGTCAAGCAGGGAAGGGCAGTGCTTGTTGCCCAGGGTAACAGAGAGAGAGTGGTACATTAAGGCACAGGTTGGTGAGCATGGTGAAGGGCATTGGCACAAAAACACCAATGTGTCGTGACATCAGACAGAGGATGGACATCCGTTTGGCCAAAATAGCCCCTCAGTAAAGACATTTATTACGGTACAAAGTTTAAATAAATGTAATTAAATATTTTTTACTTTCTTTTCATCAAACACTCTTTAAATTTCAGCATTGATAATAGTAAGAAATCATAAGCACCAAATCTGCATATTAAAACTATTTCTGTAGGATCATGTGAGGCTAAAGACCGACTGAAGACTGGCGTAATGCCTGCTAAAAATTCTGCTGCTACCACACCATAATAAAAAAGAAAAAAAAAAAACTTAAAGTAACTATATTTTACAATATTACGATTTTTTGTGTATTTTAATCAGATAAATGTATCCTTAAGATTAAAATACAGTTCTTTTATTATTTTTATTAATATTATTTATTACATTTTTAATCCATTCATTTAATATTCTGAATACATTATAAAGTTGAAAAAAATTAATATGACAAGGACAATAAACATTTTGCTTTTTAAATACACTAGCTTTCATTTAAGTTACCATACTTTTGCATATTATTTTCCATAAAACCTAGTCTGCAACCTGCTTGCTGAGGCCTTGATGTGCTTATGCAGATTTGAAAGAAGTCATGTAATATACTATCATAACCCTATCCTGCCACAGAAACATATGTCATAAACTCTAATTATCTGTAGGGAATTTAAAAACATATAAATATCCCTCCCACCACCGAAAAACAAACAAAAAAAACAGCCTTTGACCTGAGATGCTAATGTCTCTCACAGATTTTTACTTTTAATATCTCAACCCTTAGTATCTAAACACCATGCCCTAAATACGCTCCGGCCTCTCGTACAAAATAAAATGATTCCTCATGGGATATAATTTGACATTTCAACTGACAGCGCTGCGCAAAATTCAAAACCCCAATCTCCAATCTTGGTCTGGATCTGGGCACTCACAGCGGTCCTAAAGGCATTTAACATGACCACATAGCTGGTAGATGACAATCCTCATGTTAAACAAACAAAAAGGTCAATTGCAAACTTTATTCCTCTTTATTCCACCCTGCAAAACAGTTGGAGAGTAAAGATGGAACATACAAATGCAAAAACGAACTGCTTTGAAAGGCAAAGCAATTTATCAATATAAACACAGTCAAGAGATGAACTACTTCATGGAAAGGTCACGAAAAAAAAAAAAAACCCTCCAAAGAATTGCCTTGTTGCGGCATTTGAGTGCTGACGTTATTTTGTGCTGTGTTTGGCAGTGGTGTGACTTCATTAACTGTATTTGTTTGAAGTCTCATTTACTGGGATTGAATGCAGTGTGAAAGCTTCATGAATAAATATGATCTGTGCTTTTACACAACACTTAATTTATCACAATTCATACTAACATGAAGACACTGCAGAGGCCTCGTACGATTTCCATCTGGTGAAATGATTTATTGTTTGTATATTTAGTAGAACAAGGTTATAAGGAACACAATAATAAAGAAGAGGAAAAAGCATAAGAATGAAAAGGTAACAGGCCCTCAACTGCGGATGCGGGTCACGGCACTAGATTTCTCCAGAAGGTATAACTTCTGATGCATGAGGCTGTTTTATTTCCCAGGGACAGCACAGTCCATGACACCAGCAATGAATTCTGGTCCAAGACTAGCCGTCTCCTGGCATCTGAGCTTTTTGTTGTCCTTTGACCCTCTGCATCCAATTACATCACGGCTGTAGTGCCAAAGTAGTATAGATCAGAGCGACAGACACTGGGGAGTGTCTGACTCCAGTCAACCAGCCTGATATTAGCACTACGGGCTGCAGTCTCAGGGCAGTGATGTGGTGCTGTGATAATGCTTTGTTTGCAAACAGTGGCATTGTTGCATGATGCTTGTAGCAAAGAAAATAATAGCGACTGGTTTGAGATAAAAATCACCTCTAGCTGACTGACAAACTGTTTGTGTAGATGAAACTGCCATGTCATTACAAATTTGGTCATTATCATGAATGTTACACACAGACATGGGCAGCAGCTTTTCAGTTGAAAATATTCAAGCTGGAGACATGGTTCATTGGTTTGTGCATATAATTGTGCTATGGAGTTCTTGTGGGCAATATGAGTTTGAATCTGACCTGTAAAATCTATCAAAAAACCAAAGGCTAAAATAAAACAAAATAGTGCATGGTCTTTCTGGTGAAGCTAATTGACCAAGGGAGCTTTGCTGGTCAAGTTAGGAAAGCTTGGCAACACCACCAAAATCACAAGTAACCAGTAATTTTTGAAAAGTGAGTGAAGTGTTAATGCAGTGGATGAAACGAGCCATCACTGTGTTATATGGAGCTGAGAAGGAAGAGGATCAAACGTGACCTCTCGCTTCTCATGTACCTTTAATGATGAGCTGGGGTAATGGCCCAACATCCTGGCATCTGAGAAGAACAGAGATGCTTGGAAATCTTTCACTGTGAATTTCTGAGCTGCTTTATGAGATCCTCAGCTGGAGGCTTAGTACTTTGAATGCATACGATCAGTGTCCAGGGCTGCATTTATTCATCTGTATTCAAAGACATCTATTTCATCTGGCCTTCTTTCACTCTGTCCGACACTCATGTATTTTTTATGTTTCCACAAAAATGGTATACAAACAGAAAAAAGAGGAAACCTTTTCCATGCTGTCCACAGAACAACAGCTACCCACAGCAAATAAATAATTGTGTGCTGCCATTCAAATTAGTCAATTCATTGTAATTCACTTCTTATAGGAGTAGGAAAAAAATAATTCCATGATCTCAATGTCCAGTGAAACAATAGATGGCAGGCTGAGGTTGAGCATGTTTGGACTGAAAGGTACATCCCACAACAGGAAACAATAAACACAAAAAGTTGAACTGAACTAAAAAATCTATAGTAGCCCAACAGAGCAGTTTCTGCTCTTTCTGTTCAGTAATAAAACATGAAGCAAAATGAAGAAAGGTTGAGTACAGACTTCAGGCATGTGAATGGGGATGTGATATAAAAGTTCAAACACATGGAAGAGAGAGAAAGAAAAAGAAATAGAAGAGGAGAGAGTGTGAAGTTATTCTCCATCCTGGAGCAGGACTGATTTATCGAAGAGATGGCTCCACATCACTAGATGCTGACAGACTTGTCTTGTCCTTCTTTTTTTACTGAAGCTGAGTGTTGCCTCCAGGTCTGAGATTGTGCCAGTTGTGGCAACCAAGGAAAGCAGCATGTAAATGCTAATTGCTTTGGCAGATTTTTAGAAGGACTCCGCAAAGAGGGCAGAAGACAAACTTCACCAATTATGAAGTCAGACATTCCATCTTGTCGGAATGCGAGACAATCAATTTCAAAGGTCCATCAACATAACTACTAAAAAGCCATTGCTGAAAGCTATCCACTAAACAATCTATTCACTCTGGCACTTTGGTCTGGGCCCATTTTAATGAGCACCATTCACGGACATGTGCTACGCTTTTCCTCAAAAGATAATAACCAATGCAGTAATGAGATTTTTGTCTTTCTTTTTCAGAAGCAGTTTAGAGATTATTTTTACTTTAAAGGCATATTTTAGTTTCTCCAAAACAAATGATCATAAGTTGTAGTAGTAAGGTTTTGTAAAGTGGGTTAACCTGTGGCAGAATAGACTACACTAACTAACAATAAAACAAATAAATACATTTTCTTATAAACAAATTCTTTAACAACTGTAAACATGCACGATATTGATGCCTGCAAAACATTTGTCATGTCATACGTGCAAACCAACCAAATGTCAGAAGTAAATTCACATCTAAAATTCACTCAAGTCTTTAGTCTCTGAGGGGACATTTAGTACAAAACAGAAGTAAACTCAAACACAGAGAGCACAACAACAATGCGACCCATATACAAACTAGAAAAAAGGGAAAACAGGAGACCCAAATACAAAGCAGGTAAGTGATAAATGACTTTAGCGTGTGGAGACAGGGTACACGCTAACAGCATCCACAACAGGAAGAGAAAAACCCACAGAAATAAACACCATCTGACAAAATGACACACATGAAGAATGGACGGAGCAGGAACGAGAGCAAATTGTCTCCAGCCAGCTGCCCTCAACAACTTTACACAGATTTGTAGGGAACTCCTCTGCATGCCTAGAGACTTCTGGTTAACATGCATGCAAAAATCATTCAATGATTTCTTTCGCTCCAACATTGAATTTTTTTGGTTTGTTTGGGGTTTTTTTTGGGGGGGGGGCAATAAAGGCATTGATTTTTTTCATATGAATTTGCCCTCATTTTTTACACACCAGCTGAGTCCTAAGCTAAAACCTAACCATCCTGATGCCAACAGTCAATAAGCATTTCTTCTAAACAGTTAAGCCCTAGACTTTTACTATCACCAAAGTCGGTTTCTATCAGTGACACTGGACCAAAGGTGTGCTTTGCAAAGAAACAGTGAGCCACTAAACTTGAACCTTGAGATGTTCAATACATCTTCTGCGTATTGCTACATATCATCTGAAATGGTGATAAGTAAGGTCTCTCAGAAAGCAATAAAATAACCACACTGACTTTAGGCAAGTCTACCATTAATCAGATATCTAGATCAACGCATGATAATAGTCAAGACATGTGATCCATCAGTGTGGTGATGTAAAAAGTTTCTTGGATTACTGATTGCTGGTATTCTTGCTCTTATATGTGTATACAAACATGTCCTTGCAAATATAATAAAACATGTAATGTAATGTGGCTTTTACCATTTTAAATGCTTGTAAATCATGTATTTCTATGACAGCTGTCTATGAAAGTCAGCTTTAGGGGTAAGGTATGGTTTTTAATATCAATATCTTGGTATGAAAATCATTTTGTCTATTTATAATATATCACCAAGATAGCTATATATTACTATTTGCCAGTTGCTAATAATTCCATACAAGTACATTAAACATTTAATAGGTAAATATATGCAGTAAGTAATTTAATTAACTACAAGTATCATCAAATTAGTATTATTATAAATTATCATTATAAACTTTTATATACGATATTCAAACATAAATTAATTCTGATATTTTTGCAAGTCTGTCTTTGCAGTAACTGTAAGTGCAGGGGGAGAAAAAGAAATGCAAAAATTTTAAATCTATGTAATAAACAGTCTAAAAAAATACAACTATTAATTTCATGGATGGATGGATGGATGGATGGATGGATGGACGGATGAACTTAAGGTACAGTCACATTATCAGAATTTCTGTGAACTTTTAAAAAGGTCCATTATGTAGCACTGTTTGAAGCACAGCTCACAAAGAAGTCACTTTCAAACAAATCAGGTTTCTGTTGTTCAACACAGTGAATCTGTGTGACTAACTTGAACCTGTAAATACCGCATTGAGAAAATCATCACATGAAATTCCTGATCATGTAAATTCCTAATTAAAATCATGAATATTGCCCAAACAATAATAAATGTGAACACACCTTTACTCATAATTGACAAAGTGTCAATCATTTCATTTCCTTCATTTTCTCTGTTTCAGAAGGTGAAAGTATTCTAACACTTAAAAAATAACAATTCTTCCAAGTGTCTATTATAGACATTGTTAACGACAACAACATAAACAAATGTTACTGCGCATGCGTGCTTTTGTGGCCCTAACTTAGCTGTTGTTATTGATTCTGTTGGGATGTCTACCAGAAGTTAAGTCCTAGAGTAGTTTACTTTTATTTTTAATTTTTTGATAACAAGCAAAATACGTTTGCTGCTTAAATCAGATGTATTTATTTAAAACGCAAATTCATTCTCTGCCAGCAGGAGACTGTAGACAAAGCAGCTCTGAGCTTATAAATGCTGCCTTATACGCAAGATGAAATGAAAATTACATTTTCTAAAAGACTGTCTTCCTTTAGAAATATGATGATATAAAAACACCCACGCCTCAGTTTTATTTTTAAACGTGCATTATCATGTTTATTCAACTAATCCTTTTGGAGAATTGGTAAGTTTTGATATCGTGGCAGATCTCTACAAATGAATAAATGTTTAGAAAACACACATCCCACAGCACAATAACCTGAAACCAACTTCATTTCTCCTCATTAGCTGCGTTTGTAGCTGGCAGCAATAACCAGACCGATAGACAAACACAGATCGGAAGTTAACTTAGGTCCAGGCACGTGCACCTGATAAAACCGTCTATAGGGCTCCAGGGTGACCAGACAAAAAGCGTCTGCTACTTAACAAAGCCTGGCCTGACGATGACACTCCATAATAAGCCTTTGCAGGGACTGTCTGTGCTTTCTCAGTGACTCCCGTACTAGTGACAGTCTCCTTGTCTCTCATCAGAGAGCTGCTGTACTACATTAGGTCTTAGAGGTTTGATGAATAGGATTATAGTGTTATCAAAGACTTCTGAGACAAGGATCAAAGCAAGAGCAACATGAGGAAGGTGCAGAAGTGAGGTCATTAGTTACAAGATGTAAAAGAGGCAGTTGAATTCATTTATTTACCACAGCTAAGAAAAACTCTCTAAACATTCTAAACATGTTTGGTTTGTTTATTTTTCCTTATTTGTGGCTGTAAAGTGCAATAAGAATACACGTAAGGGATAATGTAGAGTTGTAGAGATGTATTTTGTGATAACTATCGGCTGCCTGAACATTATCCTGCTTATTTCACGGCTACTTGCCACATAAGGAAAATAACTGGACATGAATATGAATTTGAAACATTTTATTGCCATATTTGTTTTAAATTCACTTTTTCATCCTTCCGCGAAGCGATATTGTACCACGTGACTTAACATTCAAACGTTAGTAAGACAATTTATAACATTAAAATTGTTTAAAATTGTTAATTGTGGTTGTCCAGTGTCCAAGATGGCGCCAAACGGTAATCTTCGTTGGCGCGGAGGGATTTGAAACATACAAGTAGTACCGGCTATGCTTTATTATTTTGGAGCTGTTATTATTTGAAAAGAACGAACCTGCAAATGTCTCAACTGACCAATCAGAATCAAGCATTCCAGAGAGCCGTCAAATAAAAAAGTAATAATTTTTTCCCTAGTGTCTTTGATAAGGTATGTTTCCTGAGTTGACCCTCTTCTGGACATTAAGGTGTCGAGTAAGTCTCAAAGCACCTATTAAAAAAGATGAAACACACTGCCAAATCTAACTTAGTATAGGGGGGATGTGCGAGACACATCCAGTGAGCACTGTATTGATCCAGAACGGTGAAGAGGCTACGGAGGGTTAACCTTTCATTTTGTTCTCCATGGACAAGATTAGGAATAAGCCTTGACCAGCCTGATGGAAAACACTTCGGTCAATTGGCTTGAAGAAGTGTTGTAAAAAGATGGCGAATCCAGGCGGAGGAGGGGGGTGGCTAGCAGGGTTGTGGGTCATGTGACATGTAAAAGCTTTCTCTCACCTGCTGCAACTATTCCCAGATGTAAACATGCGAAAATCCAATTAGCACTCTATTTTAGCAATGGCAGGCATGTACATGCCATGTTCCGCATTACTTGGGCAAAACGGAAGTTGTGCCTGCTATAAAAATTGAGCATTAAGTCAGTATGACCATATTTGTTTGGCCATATGTCACCAGTACGTATGTATTGGTGATTGTGTTGTTATACATCTATCAGAATCAGAATCAGAATTCCTTTATTTATCCCTGAGGGGAAATTCTTATATTGTTACAGACAAATTAAAATCAAAGATAAAATTAAATATATAATAAATATCAAATACCTTTGTAGCAATTAAATCTCTAAGTTGTATCAAAGAAAAACATGTTAACTATTATATAAAAACCTTACATAGTAAAGAGTATGACATGAATGTACCGGTATGTACCGGTATAAATATGCAGTGACTGAGTGACAGTTATAGTTCAGAGTTCAGTAGTTTAATTGAGACAGGCAGGAATGACCTCCTGTGTCTCTCAGTGGTGCATCGTAGGAGTCGGTGTCTGTTGCTGATCTAGACCTGTGGACAGCCTGAAATTTCTGTACAGGCTGCAAACGATTGATTATCATGGAGGCCACCAATTCAATTCAAGTCAATATCCAACTGCTGAATAGCCAGTGTGTGTGAAGGCTGGAACTGCTGGACAGATAAAGCTGCTTGTAAATGCTGATATAGACGCTGTTGAGTCAGCTTGGCCAATTTGGGCAAAATGAATGATTGGGCAAGCAACAGCGGAATGTATCATTTTAGGATATTGAGGTGACCCAAATATCTTTAAACAAACTTTTTTACATTATGTTCAATACAAAGACACCCTTGACATGGTAAAAGTTGTGATGCTGAGTGATTCTGTAAGAGAACACCAAAGTGATTTGGTCTACAGCACTATTTGTGCAGTTGCACTCCATTAGGACAAACAACAATGGATCACCAACCAGATAAAATGAAAAATTGATCTCATTTACTCACTCAGTGATGTACATGATCATGGAGCAAATGCTATATTGACCTACATGGCCTGCGCTGTACCAGAAACACAAATGCTGAGCATTTGTAGCATTGAAAAGGCACAGTAAAAACATAATTCTAAATTGTGTTGTTTAAATGGTTAATACTATTCAGCAACACTAAAGCAGTACATATATACTCTCTTTCTCTTATTTGGTCTGTTTATTTACAGGAATCCAATTTCTGTTGTGTTTGCAAGGCAGATGCATCGACCTTTCTCTGGGGATGAAGAGTTGATCTCCTCCAAATCCCAGAATGAACAATTGATTCATGGAGTAGAAACCTAAAATAGGACATGACATTACCTTGCTCTGTCTATTCCATTTCCCTTTCACATAATCTTTATGTCGCTGTCTTGCTGTTTCTCTCTTTCTTTCTCTTCATCTCTCTTGATCTGAAATCTTGATTTGTCTAGGAAAGTATTCTTGAGATTCTAAAGCATCAAAGACCTCATTTTGTTTTAAAGAAGCATAAAAATGTAAAATGCAAAAATAATACTCATTTGTAAATGTGTGAATTAAGAAAGAAATCTGAAAATTGCAAATAAGTTGCATTATAAAAGTCAGTGGTGCACATCACTAAACCTGAGCAAGTAGATTTACTAACAATCATCTCAATCGCTGGCCTTTGAGGCGCCAACATGTGACACTTTCAACATGATATGGGTCCAACCAGGGAGAGCTATTGATTCCCTGGGAAAATAATGTTCCAGAACCTAATTTCCCAGCCTTGCACTCACCTACTGCTTCTCAGTTCAATCAAACCCGAAATCCTTGCGACCTATGAGAAGCACCAGTTCGGGGAGAGCGATTTCTTTATCGGCAGATCTGAAGCTCATTCTCCATCTCCCCCATACCACCAGGAGACACTTGATGTGACATATGACACTCACGAGAGCTCACCCCCAGTCATCACCTCTGCATGTTGCACTTGGCAGTAATTTGCCCATCCATCTACGCCACGCTGTCACTGCATAAATCGTAGATCGGCAGCAGACATCAGCAAGTCATCTATGTTGTCGCCATGGCAATCAGCCTATACCCTCAGCCCCGACCCATCCCCCAACTAAAGACTCCTCATTGTAATTTACTGCAAGATATGCGTTGTATTCCACTTCACTATTCACACCGTTAGGTCGGGTAGAGGTGTTTGACCCCAGGGTCCAATAGAAGGGTGTTAGGAATCATTCCACCCAATACTAAAGTGATTAAAGTGTGCAAGAATGAATTTGATTGTGTAGTGCTGTCCTTTCAACCATGACCTTTGTCTAGGCTGTCAGACTTCATTCAGTCTGACTTTTGGAGTAACTCAAAAAGGTCTGACCAATTTTGTCCTGACATTTATTGCAGCAAGGTGCAGTTTTCGAGACTGGCTTAATGATTCGGGTAATAAAGGCCAAAGCTTTATCAAAAGAGTTTCATTATAAGCCCTGTTGTAGTCAGGTTCAAAACAGCTTTGATTGGTGAACCAAAAGGGTTAAAGGCAAGGACTCCATATGTTTTTGTGTGTTGTAGGGAACAAGCACAGTCTTTCCTTTCTTTCAACAGGCAAGAAAAAAACATTTTGATTTGTGCCACAAGAAAAATTGGATCCTAAACTTGCCCTGTCACTCCCTGGCAACCTAGTTCTAATCTTGCCTATATGGTTGACTGGGTTTTTATAGTGAATGGTAAGCAACAGGGCTTTTTCAATGTAACGATCCCCTTAAAAATCTAAACCACAAGATAAACTACAGTTCCAATTTCATGGAGCATTGTAAAAAGGAGCTTAAAAACAAATAATGGCTTGAGAAAGAAATTACTGGAGAAAGCATGAGGCACTGTTAGGTTCACTTCCACAATCATAACGATTGTCCTAATTTCACATCCAAAAGGTCTCAGACTGGGCAAAAAGAAAATTGTGTCATTAAGGACTAAAGCCCAGAGGAGACAGAAACATAAGAAATCCAATGTATGTCAGATCCACAAATAGGAATCAGAAGTCACCAGAGGCATCTATTGGTAAGACATGTCTGATGTTGCAGCAAGCAAACCCCCTCCGATGCTCGTTTACAGCTTGTTTTACACTTAAGGGACTTTGTTCTCTATTGGCATGTTAGTCAGTAAGTGCATCAAGCCAAGCTGACCGTTCAAGCCAAACTCTCATGGGTAAACACAGCCCCATACATCCGGATATGGGTCAGAATTATAAGTGTGGGATCAAAAAAATGGAATCTTACTAGGCTTTTATCAGAGGATCTTGTGTCTGCAACCGCAGACTGTGTGAAGCTATTTGAGGCCTCAAAAGAGTAACATGAGATGCTTTACTCATTGTCTATACAGCTAAGACAAAGGGGAATAAAAATGTAATCTAAAAGTATAAGAAAAACTGGAATCACTGGTAATAACTTATGCAACAAGTTAACAGCCCAATCAAAGAAGACAGAATCTATGTTTTAGGTTATCTGTGCGTGACTTTTTTTTTCCTTTCAACAACATCGGCTCCTATCGGCTGGTTGTCAAAGTGGGAAACATTAGACATATATTACAGTTGTTGGGGTATCAAAGAGTCTAACCTGCCAGAATACAAGGCCTGATGGGAAGTGGCGGGCATAAGGGAAAGGAAACCCCGAACCACATGGATTTCAGAGAGCCGCAAGAACTCCAGCAGTGATTAACTGATGTGTGGTGGTGAAAATCCCTTAAAGAGGTATTTAGAGCAGCTGGACGCTGCTAATGGAAGACTCGATACACAGTGCGGCTTAAGGTGCCCTTACCTTCTCTCAGCTTGCGTGCAAAGACTACTAAAAACCTGAGCCTCATTGCAATCTGTCTGACAACGGACAAGGTAATATGTTCAACCATTCATAAGCTAACAGTTGGAATTTAAGAAATAGCTCCCTTTCCATTCAAGAGTCAAAATTAAAATTGAAGTTGAAATGCAATACAATTCAAAGAGTTCCAAATCTTTCATTTCACCACCCCCGATATTAACATACTTAGGAATGCTAATGGTTTTGAAAGTACTGAGCTACTGGAACACCAGACAGTCTGAATACATATTTGTTTTTCCATACAGCACCACAAAACATTAACAGCAACAACATTATGACATACTGATTACATAATTATCTAATCCCTTTAATATAACAAAATATACACAAATGAAATACAAATGACTTATTCCCTAAATTCTAATTACAAATCAACAACCGTTTCCAATCCAATCTCTAAATGAATATGTCTCTAAAGGAATGCAGTTGTACACAGCCTACTTTACTGTTTTAATAACAGTTCATGTAAAAAATTTCTCTATATACCGTTAAATAATTAGAAGAGTATTAATCCAATCATTGCTTTCCTTTTTGAAATCCCTTTATATAATCCTGCCAAAAGAGAGTCTCTGTCTAGCTCTAAGCTTTAGAGAGAAAATACAGTCTCTCTCTGCAGTGAAATTCAACACACCTCTCACCCCACTATGGCTGGGACGCTTAGACGTTTTGTTTCATGTTATCTGTGGTGCTCTGTGAGCATCTCTGGGGGGCACCTTGATACCATTGGCCTACATTCCCCATGACAGTATCAAAGGTGCTCAGACCTAAACTTTGAAGCAAAGGCTGTGCGAGTTTATTCGTGCTTGGGTGAATCAAGGAGGGTTTTATTTCGGGGGGTGGTTGAGGTAAATGAAAGCATCACAGATTATGAGGATCTATAAAGACACTCTTAAAGGAGCGGTGACGTATCTACCTGTACAACATAACTGGAGGATTCAAGGAGACAACGCTGAATGAGGAGGATGAGCCAGTCTGTAGGTGATGTAATTGACTGGAACGAACATTACATCGGAGCAACAGATTCACAGAACCTCTCAAGGTCTTACATGAGAGACCGGCAAATCATATATTATGGTTACGGAACGACGACAAGACCAAAGCGAATCTGCAGGCTTATGCCCCGTAGTCAGGTCATCCTTGGGGAGTCATTGTAATGCAATGGGCTGCAGATGTTGTATAAAATAAAACCAGAGAAGAGAGATGACATGGGTAGGAGATAAATGGAAGCACACCAGAAGATAATAACACACCATGCGGCTTTGGCTTACTGACGTCCCTTTTTCCGAGTCCTGACATAGGACTGGTTTTATGCCACTCTAAAGTAGTGGTAACAGGATTGATGGTCAAAGAAAATGTTATTCATTGGAAACTCAAAGAAAGGCACAACCACTTCCCATTTTGATAACTTTACAGAAGATTATTCTCTTGAAACAGAGTGAGGAAACATATGGCTTGAGGTCTAAAGAAGCTTATTAACATATAAGTCCTCAATATAATTTTTTAAAGGTCCAAATAACCATTCAAATTGTGGGACATTTTTTTTCTACCGCATTAAGCGGAATTTGGTTTACCTGACAAAATTTCTTAAAGCTATTAATATTGATGTGGCTTAAAGATATTGTCATCTGAACAAATACATAAAGTCTGCCATGTTTGTTCTGACCAAATGAAGACAAAAGCATAACAATAAATCAAGCTACCAATTGTGATTAAATCTATTGATTAGCGGTTAATTAGCACATATAAGCCTACATCAAGCCGTGCAAATTATCATTAATGTTATACTTTGTTGTCAAATTAATAATGTTAACAAAATTATCATTGTGTGTTGTGTATATTGTGTATGTGTGTAGATTTCAATTTCTTTACAGGTTCATCTTTAATTGTCATGCCATTCAAATTTCATATTTAAAAAATATTTCAACCCAAAAAGTAAATTATTTTTCCTTTGAGCTGGTTCTCATTGCAATACAAATATTGTGTAATCCCAGGCTGATTGTAATCAGATGTACATTTAAACTGGAATATAATTTTATTACAGCCACGTGTTTTATAAACCCATGTTTACAGACGTGATGTAATGATGCAGCAGTGAATTTCCTGTGAATTCCTACCAGTACCACTCAAATATTGATTTTGAATCATTTTTATCTCCAAAAAGTTGCGTACTGCAGCTTTAATAGAATCATATAGTATTTGAGAAATGTTTAACAACATCTGTAGACCTATAAATTATTATCATCCAATAAATTATTCAATTTCAGCTCAAGGACATCTATTGAAATCATGTGCAACCAAAAATGTTCAGATCACAGCAAGCTGTTATGAACACAATAACTGAGTTATTCAATCATCGCAGCTGCTATTAATATTTTAAGTTTAATAACATAATTTCCTCCCGATAACACAGTTTGTCATCGAATTTATTGTATCTTGCCATACGGGTAGACACATTAACATCAGGAACTGCCATCTGTGTGTTATTTAACACAGACAGTGGCAAAATTAGAAATGTTTTCCTGCACAGGCTTGGAAATAATGCTAAATTTCGAATGAAGTATGTAATAATGAAGAAATGTAATAAAATGATCAAATTCTAAAAAAATCTGCACATTGTGTGCATATATATCAGAATTTATGAATTGGATTCCAGGAGGCATCCCCACCCCTCATCCCCAACACTGTGCAACTGAGAACAAGTTGCTGAAATGATAATAAAGCCCATGAATTATAAAACCGTTCAAACATCTGATAGCTGCATGTTGCAGCTTTGTGTCATCATTGCTGATCATCCATATTTGTGTATCGTTTATTGCAGCAGGTGTCTTCTTGAGAGAACTCAGCTCATCTCAGTCTTTGATTTAGCACTTCTTATTTTTTCTTACAGACCTACTATAGTGTATAACCAGCTGTTACCACCAAGCTCAATTAACACATTGAACATTTACTCTGATATTTTACACACTCAAAGAAGCACTAGCTACTTTAATGCTCTCAAACCCCAGGACAAAAACAGCCGCCCATTTTCCAGTATTATGAGTCTATGGAAATGAGGCAAACTACTCTGGTCCCCTATCAATGTACCACAATGGCCTGAAACCCACGCATAAACACACATCCAAATGACAACGGGCGCCTTGCAGCCACCATTATACTCATCCTATCCCAGATTGGGCCTGCTAATACTCCGCCAACAGCAACTGCGGCTGGGCAAACATGACAGAGGTCGGGACAAATTGCTTGGCTGTTTTTCAGTGCCAGACGAAGGCTATGGATCACTGACACACACTCTCGGGGAGAGAAAACAGGGGCAAGGGAAAGAGTGACAGGCGGCAGAAAAGGATTTTCCGAGTCATCGCTGCCTTCCTGCAGTAGGCAAATTGGGCACAGAGGAAAACTCCACCATTCCCGGAACAAGCTAATTAGACATGTGTTGGAAGATGCATGACTTAAGCGTCTTCCTGTTTCTGGCAGCATTTCCAGTTTTAAAAAGCTGATAGGCTCAAACGGTCTAATTGTAAATCACAACCCACATGATTCCCACTGTGGCATGCAACACATACAATGGGGCTTAAAATTCTGATTCCACATAGAAAAGCTGGGATTCAAAATCGAATTCAAACAGAAATAAGTTCCATTTTGAAACTTTGAAAACAGAAATAATGTTATGATGTGTAATGATCATTTAAAAGGATAGTTAACGGGTGTTGATAAAAAATAGTTCAATAATTGTGGGATGTTTATTCATGTCTTTTTATATGAATTTTATATATCATACATGATATGGATTTTCATAATTTCAATGACATTTAGTTGACAGCTAGTTACATATAGTAGTTACTTATAAGTAGTAGAATGTCTAAATGCACTATCGAAATAAAGTGTAACCCCACAATTTCATACATGCAATCCTAGGCTTGATAAATAAATGATATTTTAACCTCTGACAACCATAGAGCACCAAAGGGACTTTCTCTTACTGAACCAAACACCCATTAACCCTGTTAAAGTCTGGGTTTGCTCAAAGATTGAACTTTTTATAGAGCTGACAGGATGTTAGCCTCCCTCTTTTCCTTTGGCAAATTCACACTCTCACCTTTCTTCCCTACCTCCTGCAATAATCCGCACGGCTGCCGTGCTGGCATAAATAAATGCCCTCTCATGAATTCTGAATGCCCGCAGCTCACAGAAAGCTAATGACATTCATTACACCACACTTGGTCTGACAGGCTGTGTGTTTGCAAGTGTGTAGGAGGATGATGTAAAATGTTTTCGGATTCACATCGAATTGAGTGTTAAATACTACAAAGCAGGCAGGCGATGTTTGCACTGCTAAGTGAATCATAAAGTCAATGTTCTGATCAATCGTGCATGTTCCAGCGTGCTCTCATCATCCAGTGGGTGAATTTCTTGCGTTTTACGTAAAAAAGGGAAACAAAAAAATTTGCAGAGCATCAAAACTGTGGTGAGCAGATTGTAATGGAAAGCACTGAATTCAACCGCCCACTTTAAGTAAAAAACACGCAGGCATGTCAGTCCCCGACCATGGCAGGAGGAACCACGGGGCAGCAGATGAGGCTGACTGTGAGAACAAGCATTGCGTGAGCTGGGAGGCCTGAGAGAAAGGGAGGGGATAGATGAAGAGACATGAAAGAAAGCAAAAGATGAGAGCGGAACATCTCTAAACAGGGGAGGTCCTCCATTATTGTTTATTAGTGTAATTAGACAATAAATGCTCCAGTAAGTTGTAGCTTTGAGGCTTCTGAAAAGCTGGCATGCAACCATATTGGCAGTAACCCACTAAGCTGGAAAAAGAGTGAGAGTTCGCTGTGCATGGCATCTTTGGTCACAGCGTCTTCGCCTGCCGTGGTCTGTGTGAAGTTTCCCTTGTGTTTTGAAAGCAAATAGTTCATAACTTAATTAGGTCCTGCTAACTGTAATTACGGCAAATAAATCCATACCATGTGTTTACAGCAGAGGCAGCAGAGTTTGCATAATACTGTGGTGGACAAACAGATCCAAGAACAATATTTAAAATCTTTATAAGGTTTAGACAAGAAAGAACCTGTGCAGGTGAAGAGAAGTTTTTCACTGCATCTCACAAAGTATCTTGCGTTAGTCCGTTTCACACAGTAGTACCACTAAATTGTGATAAAATTACTGAAACGACTTTACTTGGAAATGCAAAAAAATGCAGTTTCAAATTACAAGTAAATTCTGTGACACTGTTAACCAGAAATGACCCAAACAAATTTATTCGTTTTTTTGAAAAAGTTCTGTTCTTTCATGTTCTCTTGCATTTTTTCAACAATGTATAAATATTTACTGCCATTTCCAATCAATCTAATGCATCCTTGATGATACTTGGTGGCATAAGTGACTTTCTAAGGAAGTAACAATATGACCAATGTAACATTAGCATTTAATCATAATGTCCGTTCAATTCCAGATACAGACTTTGTAATTATTTTGCATTTTCTGCTATAGTAATAATACTTCAGATGAATAGTAGGGACACAAAATATTTGATATCTTCAATTTTCCTTGCAACTCAGAACGCAAGTGAAAAAGCAACTTTTCACCCCCAAGCCTGGCAGTGACAATAACTTGCTAATTGCTCCTCAGAGCTTTACTGATTAAGGTGAGTTTTTAAAGGTAATTATCATAAAATTTGTCTTGGCAGAGATGCTTTGCCTTGTTGTGAATTTGATTAAGAAAGGGCACAGTGTTATTGGTGTCAGCGTATTTATACCCAAAAACATTAATGACAAAAAAATGGGCACTTTGTGATTTGCCCATTCCCAACCACACAACAGCATGGAGTATCTCTTGGCTTGCGACGCTCTAATTTAATATGAAAACCTCACACCACGCTCCATTGATGCAGCATTACTGGATATGACGGACAATGACTCATTTTCCAAACTCTTTTCTGAATATAGGCCTGTTTTCTCAATTATCTTATTTAATAAACCAATAAACTATGGGTTACCCTGTGTTCAACATGAACAGAAAAGAATACAGTTGTGATATTAAAGACATTAGGATGGTAGACAGAAACAAATCAAAACAGCAAATGTAGACAGAAAGATCAGGAGGGAGTCAGAGGGGAGCAGATGCTCTTTTTGGCCTGCTGAGATAATCCTCAATGTAAAAACCATTCACTGATTTATGCTTGATAAAAAGCCATGGTTTCAACTGCCATCGCCACTGAATGCAAGATCATTTGAAATGAATTAAGTTTATCCCTTTCGAAACAAATGATCCAAACCCCTCTTTGAGGAGTCTAACTTCTCTGCTGCTATGACAACAACAACACAAAAGCTAGTTAAAAATGCATTGCTATCATGATTTTAAGGCAGAAAAGTAGGAGTCTCATTGTAAATAGAGTATTCAACCCACTGAGTAAATGAACCCAGTGAAAGAGAAACCCACAAAACAGCCATTACACACAATATTCGTTTTTGCACGCAGAATTTTATGATACAATAAATGCCACAATGACTGTTCTAGGGAAGGAAAGAAATTCTTCTTCTTCAGCATTTCTTGGACTCTGTCTGCACCAATTCCCATTGATACACACACACAAGAAAAAATAACAATCAGTGTGGGTCCCTAGACTCAGCACTATGAGGTAGAAAAAGCCCAAGTCTAATTCTCTCCTAATAGCACCAGAAGAAAAACACACATACCAGGAACAGTCTTGGTACCACAAACAAACACACACACACTCAAACTGACGCCTATGAACTGAGTAGATTGGATTCTACGATAAAGAAAGACATGCTGATTGTCTAAGTTATTTGGCATTGGTTAATTAAAGCCTTTCAGCATCAAAGCTAACAGGACACCAAGCTCTAATTGAAATGAAACAGGGTGCTGAAGATCTTTGCTGATAAAAACCTCAGTGACTTCTGATTGACATATTTAACAAAAAGGCAAACTGCTGAGAGTCTGTAGGCAATATACAGAATTTTGATTAACAAACGCTCAAGGTTCACCGCCAATATCTTTTACAGGCATTTTAGAGACAATATCTGTAGTGAGGCTGTTAAAATGAAATAAATAACGTTCAGATAAGATTATTTGAATCTGAAAATGATGCCTGACTGCCATGCCTTCCCATTCCTAGTGTAGCCTGATGAGTTCATTAAAACAGATAAATCCTATGACGTCAAACCATGTTGAGCCTCCATTTCCCTGCTGACAGAAATGAGGGAGTGGTCTCCAATCAGACTGGAGCGTGCTCCTAATTTGACTCTGTTTATTCACTGCAACTTTTTACTTGGAAGAGAGTAGAGAATCAGAGTAAACTGTACTGAAGCACTGTATACAGTAACGTTCGATTTTATGTGCTGTCATAACAGTGGCGCAGTTATTAGTCTGAAGCTCTGTGGTGTCCTTTGCCTTCCACACTCACAACCTCCTGGAATTTATGAGGGCTACACCTACAGTAAGGAGGACAAACATGGACTTTTGGGGTTATTAACTGCTGGCAGGTTTATTTAAACAGTTAAGATAAATTGGGCATAATGTGAATACCTTATTATAATAAGTTAAACATATAAAACACCTTATAAGATTGCATATTGAGCCATGGTGGTTATGTGAGAAATGAAAAGTAATTTCCAGGGCTCAGATTGTATTTCCATTATATCCCATAGTCAGTATCAATAAATGTAGTGAATAAAAAGAATTAAATAAATTTCCAGTTTCAAAAAATGACCAGTGATCCTTTATAAATTACTCTAATATGCCGAAGAAACATTTCTTATTTATTACTGTAAATTGAAACTGTTGTGTTGCTATTATTGCTGTTAGTGTTGTGGAAACTGTGATACATTTTTTCTTAGGATTCCTTGATGAGTAGAAACTTCAAAAAATAAAAAAATGAAACATAATGAAAATATTTAAAAATCATTATTCTCGGCTTACAATGCACATATTATCACAAAAGCATGCTAATACACTATTGAAGAGCCTCCAGAAATCTCTAAAAAGCACACTAAGAACCCAAAATACTGCAGTTGCAGAGATAAATTGAGGCTGCGGAGCAGAGATAAAAAGAAAGGAAGTAGTTACGACACCTTTTTTTTCATTATTTCCTCTATTTCTCCCACTCAAAGGCAGTGTTGGCCGTGGTCACAGACAAGTGCAGAAAAGAATGCCTATTTGTCATGACAACCTAATTCACAGGCATTTGAAAGTCACTTCACAAGCCATCAGTGTCAGAATGTGCTCTTCCTTTAACGGATCCAAGTGACAAATCAACTTGGTCTTTCCTGTTCTCTCTCCTCATCCCTTTCTCATTCTCTCCATCTCACAATCTCTTCTGTATCTCCCTCCTCAACTTCTGTAACAACACCCAAAAAGCATTTCTCAATGGAATGGCAAATCTGTTTCTAAATAACAAACAATTAAATAGAAAGTGAAAGCTGATATAATATAATTAAAACAGAAATTCTTTCTCTTCTAAATGTATTTATGACTAATGTTGCACTACACAGATTTGTCCAATCAAAGGTTTTGAACTAAATAGGTTATAAAAAAAATAATGTATCTGTAAACTGATTCCACTACTATAAGGTATGCTTCCTTGACTGGCTGCAACAGCAAAATGAAGTCAAGAGTCCCACAACAACCCCAACAATCATGCATAAATACAAAATATATTTTCATTAAAGTAAAGTAAGTTCTTCATTAATGTTATGTAAGATGAGTCAGTTTTCTCCTCCATCTATCCTTAAAACTTGATCACAGCTCCGTAATGTAACAGTAAAGTAATCCAAAATAAATAAATATTTAGCACGACTTGCTCATCAAGGATCTTATAAAGTGAATGGGTGCCGTCAGAATGCGTGATCAAACAGCTGATAAACACCATTTACAAGCAAAAACAGTACAAAAGTTCTAAACAAATATGAATAGTTTGATCTGAAAGAACATAAGGGGATGGAGTTTTTCACCACAGAAAGTGTTGTTATGGTCTACACACCCATGTTTTGGGCAGAAGTGAAAATTATTTAAAATCCCATAATGATAGAATTGTTTCATATAAACATTAAGTTTTTTTTAACTCCAGAAGACATTAACTGATGGACTGAAGTCATGTGGATTACATTTGTGATTTTTTTTTTTTTTTTTATCAGCTGTTTGGACGGCACTGCATTCACTGCAAAAGATCCAATTGGTGAGCAATTGGTGATGTAGCCTAATGCTAAATTTCACTTAATTTTTTCAGATGAAATAAACTCTTCTATCTTGGATGGCCTGAGGGTGAGCACATTTTTCAGCTAATTCTCATTTCTGGGTGAACTATTCCTTTAAAATTAAAGCTACAGTATATACTGAGGTATATCATGTAAAATTAACCATAAACAATATCCTGATAAATTGCAGAATGTGAAAAAGAGCTCCAGATGGAGATGGGAGGAGAAAGGCTGTAGGAGATTGAGGGATGATCTGTGAATGTAGAAGAGGAAAAGAGAGGAGTCCTTCAGGGTCCACTGCACCGGTAGTGAAAGTGGCCACCGGTTCAAATTTGAAACCATGTGGTGACAAGTGTGAGAAAATCTCATTAACTCTCCATCCGCCCAGAGAACTGATTCATCGTCTTTACATGGTTCCTTTCAGCAAGCCTGGATTACAGCGATTCTCCTGTGTGCCAGTCAGCACACAGTTCATTTACGGTAACGCAGAATACAGCATGTTTGGGAAGAGGAACTGGATTGGGACTAAACATGCGTGTCAATAACATAATCAAGTAGAGAAACATAAAGTGTCTCGTCTTTCATGCCCGTGAAATCAGGAGACGATTAGGAAATGGGCAAAAGGCAATTAGTAGAAATGCGTGTAATTCACTAGCATTCACTGCATGGATGATATCTGTCAAAAACAAGCCCTTTAATCGTAATCCATTCGTAAACTACAGATAGGATGACACGGATCTTTCATTATAATGCCCTGGGATTTTTTTTCAGACAAAAAAAAAATCTAACCTGTCAAACGAATGCAGGATTTGGTCAGTTTCAGTGTTCTTTTGTGCTCACCAGAAGTTGGCATGACATGTCAAGTAATGGGTTCTGAATCTCAATACTCAATCTACAGACATTTCATTTAAAATTCTGTAATATTTTTATGATTACATTTAAGATTGTGTTGTTATGTTAATTGAGAGAGACTTACAATTATACCGCAAAAACATGAATGCATCATAATACAGGACTATTTCTGTGAAAATAAATCACACTTTTACAAAAAAAAGGTTCAGTGTTCATAATATTCATTCAAGCAACAATTACATTGTATTTTTTTTTTGCTATCAACTGAGGAATCTTTTTCAGAGAACTGAAAAGAGAACGATTAGAGAACAAGTATGTGTTTACATATACTTTAACATTAATTCTTACAGGCAGTGAATTATTGGCATTGAAAAATACTACTTTGACACATAATAGATTATAACATGTAATGCAAAGTGTTGCCAAGGGGTTTGTACCGCACACATGCTCTGATTTATGCATGGAAAGAAAAAAGCATGCGTTAAGTCCTACATTAATGCTTCTGCTGGCATTTGATATCAAATATGCAGCATTAGATTGGATCTAACTGATGAGACTAAACGCTTTTTGCACGAAGCATCAGAGCATGTTTTGTTGCATCCCTCAGCATCCTTCGCGAGTGCGGGTAACAATGAGCAATACTTTATCAACAGTGAGCAATTTAACCAAAAAGACAAGTGCCAGTTCCCTAAATAGACCTATTTAACACTTTTTAAACCAAGTCCGTCGCCCTTTTATTATATTTAATACCCGGTGAGGCTCGAGCATCACTGGCAACAGTTGAAATACGACATTCACCTTAAAGTATCTATTCACTTCGGTGCACTTCATTTCAAAGATAAGACTGCATGAGACACCAGGAGCAGTGCATACCTTTTCAGGGATTCACAATCTGTCCTCAAGTCGGCGAGTCCCGTTATTCGGCATCGTCACCTTTCAGAAAGGCAGCGAATTCCACAAAAGCCGCCTCACCTGCTCCAGCAGCAGCTCTAGGCAACGGAGGATGGATTAAAGCCGAGATGCTGTGAAGAGAGTCGAGCTGCGAATGGCCAGGAACTCTCTCCGGAGGTGTTAGTCCGCCCAGAGATCCGGGAGCGGCTGTCACTCCTGCCTGTCCCTCTCGCGGACCTGTCAGCGCCAGCCACCCGCTCTCACGAGCCAAACCCCGGACAAACAAACGCGCCTCGCCGCTGTAACTACTCTAGTAACCACCGCGTGGCGCTGCCGTCTCCATAACAACTGAGGTGAGGTTTGACTGAGGTGAACTCTCGAGACAGCTTTTACTTTGTCTGTTATAAAAAAAAAGTAAGAAGAAGACGTCGCATAGTATAATATTTATTTAATGTTTACTACAAATTCAGAGTAATAAACTTGAGTGAGGGAAGGAAGTTGTTTTTGGGCCACTGAATCCCCAGGTGACTCGAATCATTTAGGTGGCTGGCTCACGTCGCGGCCGCGCAAAGCTGACGTCAATGTAACTTCCGCCAATTCCGCGATTTATTTATTATTATTTTTACTTATTTACTTACGTACCTGCTATATTTTTTTATTTGTCATGTGCTTAGTTGCTTGTTTACATTAAAATAAAATCACCAAAACGTTCAGATGCACCATGTCATAATCACCTACACTGAATTACCTGCTGCTGCCGCTCCTCAGTAGATTTTGTTTGTTTTATACATATACACTTGTATTTTACCTTGTATTTGTGTTTACATGTAATTTGAGTTCATGAAATTATTTTGAATGTGCAAAATCTACAAATTTGAAACATTATTAATTACATAGGCTAATGGATTTTTGAGAAGGGCAAACATCATTTGATAAAATGTCACAACAAAACTTTAAAAAAAAAAATTGAATAAATAAGTCTGGTGTGGTCCGGGGTCACAAATCAGTAGCCAATTGTGTTCTATCATTGTTGTCTTATTCAAATGTAATATTCACAAATGCATATGCAATGCATAAGCTCCAAACAAAGTAAAAACATTCTACCAAGCTACCAATCTTTTTGTATGAGTGGCCACAAAGAGCTTGTTATGAATCGAGGTGGTGTTAAATTATGCATCACCACAAGATTGCGCTGTTCCCTTACATTTATCCAGCCAGCGGTGCTGCATGTCATTTATATGGTGATTTTTTTTTATAAAACCAAACCACAAGCATGCTGTGTACTAACAGTCTGAGAATGATTGATGGGTGCCATTTCATAGGCGTGCCTTGTGCAGTCTCTGTCAGTTTATGCATCAGAAGGCTTAGAAACATCATCAGTAGAGGATGATTGTGTTTTGCTCAATTGGCACTAGAAACAATTTCACTCATACAGAACTGCAGAAACACACCATGAAACTCTGCTCAGATCCCAGACTAATTCAAATATCCCCATGTCACTCCACAACATAAGCAAACCCATGCACAGTTTGGTGCAGTAACAAACTGCCTCAGTCTAAGCTCTTATTAGAGCCTTTGCACAGCTTCGTGTAATTAGCACCTTCCCACCTTCAGCTTGTGTGTGTGACTGCAGCACATCTCTAACATGGAAATGTGGTTGCCTGTCAACCATCTCTCATCTCCAACTGCATCACTCATCCAATCACAGAGTAAAAGGTCTCAATACCCGATGGCACAAAGTTTAAGGTAACTTGGTTAGAGTTTTCCAAGTGTAAACATATTTAGGCTAAATTATGCAACAAAATTGCATAATTACACATAATTGCATAATTGTCCATTACACAATTACATTTTGAAAATAGTACTTCAGTAAACCACTGATTGAGTCCAGCTCATGTGTACAATTCAACCTTCAACACATAAACTTGATAAGCGAGTCAGGTTTATAAAAAAGCTTTGTTAAAAGTAGTTTGTAAAACTTGGTGATTTCTGATTGAAAGCGGTTTAACATTTTTAAGACAGGCAATCCCTCGTCAGCATGTGTTGGCAGGATTTGATGAACCGACAAGAATTACAGCTGTAATAACGCACAAGGAACAGGTCTAGAACCAAAGTACCTGTGTCTGCCAAGCCAAAAAGCAAGGAACAGGTGGGACTAATCAAGTAACAAATGAATAACTATGGCAACTGTATAGGCCATATGACCAAAATGTTATTTTGCTGAGAAATTTGTATATATCTTGTGTATATATATATATACACAAATCTTTTTGTTGTTGTTGTTGTGTAATGTGCAAACAATAATTGCCTTTTCTCATTTAAATGTATTTTGAGTTTATAAACTATTTTAATAATAATTTTAATAATTAATAAGTAATTTTAAAACCTTGCTAGAAAAATATAATAAAATGACACAAAAAATGAAACAACAATATTGAATGTATATTAAATTAAAGTATGAATATAAATATTATTTATGCAAATGTTATATAATTTGAGTTGAAAGTGTTTAATTTTGTGCCACCACAAGGTTGTGCTGTTCTCCTGTTGTGTTGCATGGTATTTCTTATGGTCTGGTTTATGGCTCAGGAAGGAGAAACATGGGTCTAGTAATTAGTGTTTTTTTTTTTTTTTTTTTTTCTGTGTAGATTAATAACAGGCGTTGCTTGATATTTAGTGGCTTCATTCATTAACAGCACAAAAGACACTGTATTTGTAAAGGATTATTACTACTGTAAATGTTTGTCACATCTAGTTTTCAGAAACCACATCCTACCCCACATTACCAAACTGCTGAGACCATCACATCTACCATGAAGCAGCTTTAGACACACACCACTTACCACCTTAAACCCTTAAAACAATGCACAAACACAAACAAATACACACATACAAATGAAGAACATGAAAACAGGAAAGTGCAGCTAGGCTATATATATATATATATATATATATATATATATCATAAAAAACAAATAATCAAAAGGGGAATCTACAAACTATTCACGCCTAAAAGTTTCTCAGATCTAACTTCTCTCTTTTCTTCTCTGCTTTGCAACAGCTTTTAACCAAATAGTGTCAAGGCTCCTGTACTGATGTGAAGCTGATCACATATGTGTCAAATGTACAGTAGATGAGTAAACACAGCTTTGTTGATCACAGTAACACACAACAACCACATGTACTTTTTTCCCATGTTCAGTTTGACCAGTCTATAAATATCTATAAATGCCACTTGATTTGAAAGCTTATTTTATATTGCAAAAAAAAAATCATATATTTTTTAACAATGGTCTGTTACATGATGCAAATTTTTATTCATAACTCTTAATTATTCAAATACAATAACTCAAATACACATTTTCTAAGACTGAATTTTATTTTCCTTAGAAAATATACATTTAAAGATTTTGGAAATTAGCTAATGTACAATAAAATTAGATCATATAAAATATGTTGAATCTGTATTTCTTATTAATTTGGTCAAATTGCTCTTCTATACATAATTCTTAATAACTCTTAAGGTTGTGATTAAATGTTTAAAATATACATGTAATATAAATTGAAGAATTGAATGATTCAATGATTATAAACAAATGAAAAAATCTGAAAGAAAATAAAGCAATAGACACAGGTTAGTAGTGAGAATCCCTAGATTATTTGCTGGAACAGCAGTTAAGCCTCAAAAGCCAAAGTCTAAAATCTTAGACTGATTTTTAACCTCATCAATTCAGAAGTGCTTCTACTCCAGAATATGTGTTGCTCTGCTAGCAGTAATATAGGTCAACTAGAACTATTCCAATTTTCATGTAAAATCCAAGACATTTCAAATAAAACCATGAATTTAATTGTAATCAAATAATACCAACATTCCTCAAAACACCAAAGAATGAAAATTTGGAAAATATTTATGTAATACACACAACAAAAGATTAAATACTAAAGGCAAAACAACTTAGTTAAATGCGAGAACTACACGTTTTATCCTTGTGTTCTCCATTGCTTTGTACAACATATTAGTGAGATAATGTTTACATATACATTATCTGAAATATATATTCTTAGGCGGAAAAAATCTAATAGAGGAATGGCAAAGTCTCCTGTTTTCTAATGGTTACGGCGTGTTACCTTTGCGTAAAGCTGAGAGGAGTCTTCAAAAAGCTCTTTTTCTGATTGCTTTGTTTGTTTAGTTTGTACATCTGCACTCATAGTCTCCTGTGCTTCTCTTGCTCTTGAAGACTCTTCTATTGAGCTTTCAGACTTTGACAGCCCTCCAGAACAATCCTGGACCACAGCGTAGACGGCAATTGAAGAAACGTTCCCGACCTCTTGTATTTTAGATTTTGTGAAGTCCATTGTGGAATAAATGGAGTCGTCTTGATTTGCTGCAGCAGCTCCAGCAGGTGACATCACAGCATAAACAGAGTCGTCTTGATTCTCCTGTGGAGCGACCTAAAGGATTGACAGGGTTAATCCTTAATCCAGGATTGATCAGTGCTATAGTTTGCCTCTTTAAAATTGTATGTAGTTGTTAGGATTATTAATATTATTACTGTTTTGTTCTTGTTGTAACTCACTTCATTGGTATTTTGATTACTTCTCTTGGCTGCTTGCGTAGTCTTTAAAAGTTTTCCTTTTCTAAAAAAAAAAAAATCAGACAATTCACAAGTCACATACTGTATAAATATAATTGAATTAGATACTAATAATCAAAAGTGGTACAGTATCTGGTACGGTATTCTCAAACTATTTATGCTTAAGGGTTTCTCAGATTTATGTATTATTTGCAGCAGCCTTTTTTTAACCAAATGTTGTTAGGGTACTAAAGGAGTGTAGTGTGAGAACTTGGGTCCCCTCAAGTTCACATAAATGGACAGTAGAAGAGGAAACAAAGTGCTGTTTATCACAGTAAGACATGACAACCACATGTTTCAAAACACTGTGTTCAGTTCTAACCTAACCTACAATTGAGCTTGTATTATCTTTTTTAATCTAAACATGACCTACAGTAATAGTCTGTGACATGATACAATTTTGTTATCCTTATCTGTTAATTTTTCAAAAACACATGACTAGAATAAATATTTGTGATTGTAATGTTTTTGTTTGAAAGATAAACGTTTAAAAATTGACCAAAATAATCTGCTAATTTACAATAAAATCATCAGATGAAATATGCGGAATGTGTTTTTGTTACTGCTTTCACAGTACTCTTCTGTTATGCATCACTCTTAATACCTTATATGTGTTGTTCACTTACCGTACACATGTAATGAAGCACAACAACACGACCACCAGAGCCAGAACAGCAACTCCAATCAGCACAGAGAAATGATTGGAAAACCACCAATGATTCCCTGATTCGAGTAAGAAATTGCTAGATAGTTACATCATTAACTTTTTAAACAACAAAATCACTATAATGGCAGGGGAATGAGAATTTAAAAAGTAAGAGATTAGCATTAGCATTCCTACTTCTGTCAGTGGTTGCATCTGAAAGCTTGGTCTGCTGACGCCCTGCTGCTTTACAAGATTGTGGGATGTCAAAGGCAATGAAAGAGGATAAATCTGTCATACTTTTAAACAGTAAGTGAAGCTAGATGTGCCTTGATGTGTTCCTACATTGGATTTTTAGCTTTTGGATGCAACCAATGATTGCTATTTTGCTGGTGAATGCACAATTTACATGTTTCTCATTTATAAATTAGTGACAGAAGTTCTTTTATTGGATGTATTGGAAAGCTGAAACTCACATAATACAGATGAAGGCAGCTGAAGCAGTTGACTTGTGTTGCCTCGATTGTTACTGCTGACACACTGCAGAGTGGAAGTGTGTGTGAGAGGCTGATGTAGAGTGATGGAGCTCCTCAAGCCTGTGCTGCTCAA
>JAUYWG010000034.1:11030066-11043613 GCA_034779775.1 Enteromius afrohamiltoni | reverse complement strand
GCTGGTAGGTTATAGCGCAGGTGAAAGTGACTCCGTGCTCTTGGTGAGTAGCAGTGAAGTTCAGATCAGAGATGAGCTCCTGTAGTCTGCTGCTCTCACTGAGGGGGATTCTGGGAGTGGAGCTCCATGTGAGAGTTGGTGGAGGAGAGGAGCAGAGAGTCTCAGCAGAGCAGCGCAGACTCACAGAGCTCCCCTCCAACACCTCCTGATCCCGCCTCTCCTTCCCATCCACATACAACTGCACTCTGGGTTTGGGAGGAGACTCTGAAACAGAGACAGTAAATGACAATAATGACAACTTTTAAAAACACCATTTAACACATTCATTGATAAATAAAAGGCTTGAATCACTCACCTGTCACGTTTGCAGTTAAGCTGTTTAGAAAGAAGTATTTCAGATTGCCACTTATAATCCTGAAGTAATATTTACCACTGTGCTTTGAACTAACATTGTAAAAGACAGTGGTGCAGTTCTTCTCGTGTAGTTTTCCGGTTATATTCCCATTAAAGTGACTTTGTTTGTGATGACTGGAGTTAAACACTTGATGCTCATTCATATCATCTCCATCTTTGTACCAGCCTCCCGTAGCTCTCTCAGTGAGGTCATTGTCATATTTCTCCTCAATCTCAAAAGTGCAGTGTATGATCACACAGGATCCACTGAGAGCTTCAATCTTCTCTGGCAGACTGACCCTGAACTCTCTACAGCAAACACCTACAACACACACAAGATAAAAAGCATTCAGACACACCACACATTTCTGTTGTGTTAAAAACACACAAACAGTTCAATAAAAATATTAGTTTTTATAGTTCATTTATTTAACTATTTTTTAATACATGTAATATAAATCTAAAATCTGCATCAAGCATAATTATAACTATTAATGGATTTTTAAATTACTGTAATATTGTGCATATTTTAAATAAACTCATATGAACAGTTTTAAATAGTTTAATTCTGCAGACTAAACATATTATTAGTTATTACACTAGTTAATGTACATACGTAGTCCTGCTGAACACTAGGTGTGAATGAAAGGAATGAAATCAAACCTTTTAACAGAAAACATAAAATAATTGTTTTCTCTGCCATGTCCACCTCTTCATTAACAATCGCTCAGTCCTGTAGACAAACACACACTTGTAGGTGCAAGAATGTACATGCATAAATTCCCCTCAAAAAATGTTTCTATAATAATAATAATCTTTGGATTTATAGAGCTCAAGTCCTGAGCTGCTGCTGATTTGAAACTGAAAATGTACTGTATGAACAGTAATAGCACTATATACAGACTTCCTGTGTCAACATCAGCACACGTTTAACCCTTACTCTAAACTCTAACCCCTTCCCATCCCCTCACCGAGGCCTACATTTCCTTATTGAATCTATTCATGACAAACTATATATTGGTGAAAAGATCTTTGTTGCCTTTTTCCCTACCAGACTTTTTAAAAAATTATAAGAAAATATATATCAATTAAATTAAAATCTCTATATTCATCCTTTGAAATCAGACATTGTATTACCATGGAAACTGGGCATAAAATTATATTACAAAAAGTTTTCATGCACGAATTATAAAAATTTAAGTTTGGATGTAATGTTCAAAATTGAAAGTGACAGTTACAGGGCTAATTTTAAAGCATTTTATGTTTAATTTTCTAAACCTAGTGTAAATTGTTCAGCAGTTTATGTACTTGTTTTGTTGTAAAATGGGCATTTATTTTGTGTTGTGAATAAATAAATGTTTTGATAACATAGTTTCGAGTGGATCGCTGGACAAATTTCCCGCAGCTGTTAGCAATCAGCTAATCAATCCCCTGGTTACGATCGCCCAATCAAACCCGTTCCAAAGCACAATAAAACCACAAGCTTCCCATTCAACTCTCCTCCTCTTCTTCTGCCTCCCTTTAAATACAACTTCCCACTCCGGGGGGCAGCCAGAGATCGAGCCGGACGCCGAGCCCTTACCCTCGCTAGGGTTCTAATCGCTAGGGTTCGAGCTCGCCCTTCTCCCGGCCCGCTCCCGGGACAGCACGCCAAACCCGCTTATCAATATTATATAAGGAAGCGTGAACACTTGAAATCATTTATGCAATTTTGTGTATCAGTTATATTTCAATGCATTGGTTGAAATATTTCTCATAGGTCATCTACTTTGTGTAAATAGCTGTTTTATTAAATTTCCTCAAAGTCAGCTGGTCATCGAAGATTACACAAGGATTTCTGACTGAACTTATTGGGATAATTGTTGATGAACCTAACTGGATGGTAAAATCATGCTGTAGAGTTGAAGTGGCAGGGAAGACAAGACCATTTAATAGCTATTTTTTTAAATCAAATCTTTGCATATCTATCAATGTATTGAGAAAAAGAAAAACGAGATAATCTTAAACGGTGTTCTTCAATCTTAAAGTTCTACCAATGTTAAATCAATCTCTGGTGGGTATTGTGTGTATAGAACAATTAGTCACTGTTTTCAGCAGAAGCATGCTTGGATTGGACTGATCGCGTTGATAGAGCTTTATAAAGTGCACACTGCTTATTCTGTGTAGTAAATTAACCATATTTTATATTTTTCTGTCCCATTTACTCATGAAGGTAGCTCCTACTATCTACCGATGTATTTGAGATATTAACACAAAATTTATCCCAGATGCAGTTGACATGGCAAAGTCAATCACGTATGCTTTCTAATAGTTATCATGTTGAATAAGAAGCACAACAAAATAAATCAATACATTTTCAATTTATCATGATTTAATGAGCAGGCCAGTGATTTTTGATCAGAACTTAAGTTAAGGATTTTCAACACAGCGCAAAGGAAAAATAGTAATGATTTTAAATAATAACTAAGTTTAAGTAGTTCTTTACTGACACATCAAAAGTAATGTAAAATCATAAATAATAACAACTGTATTCGTTCAACAGCAAAGAAATTAAAGAGATAGGAAACAATCTTTTATTTATAATGATGGTTGAGCTCCTCTGCTGGACATTTAAATGCATCTCCTGATGGATCCATCACTACAGATGACATACAGCCTCCCCAGATCATAAGTCACATGCTTGTGGCCATTGGGACAGACTGAAACAGATGCCCAGTTTGATCCAGTGGGATTTGATACAGAGACACTAGTTCTAAAATACACAAGAATAATGGTTTATGCTTAGGAAAAACTTATAATTGTCAATTTCTTTATACTAAACAAGCTTTCAGTGCAAGAAGTGTATTTTGTAACTCACCTTTGCAATAAATTCCCCTGCAAGTCAACACCAAAGACGTTGCCATCACTTGCTACTTCGACCATGGACAGAGCTCCAGCAATGGCCTCAAAAGCACCCGACCCTCCACAGAAAGCACCCGTAACAGACTGTACAACACAAGACAGGATGTGCGTTTTCAGTTTTGTTTTGTTTTTTTAACAAGTAATGATTTAAAGCTGCCTAGAGCTAGAGATTTAGTTATGCAGTTCCCAAGAGTGGTAAACTTACCCTTCTAAATAAGATGTTTCCTGCAGCGTTCACTCCCCAACAGCTGTACGGGCCACAGCTGTAGTACTTCACTTTTCCTGCAAGCTGTACCCAAGGAGCATCACCGGATGGCTTGACGTTGTTAGCATCCTTATTTAAGCAGAAGACGTCATCTGTGGGTGAAACTCCTACAATAATCTGGTCACCTCCGGCGTCTACTTGTTTGAGTTGAATGTCTGACAGTGAAGCAAAAAGCAAGATTGAATAAATTCAGCATATAGATAGACTGAACATTAAATTGTCATGTTCAAATAGTAGCACATTAAGGTAATAAATCTTTCTTTGCAGTACGGTTTAGTTATGTATACCTTAAAACTTCTCCTATAAGCACAAAAGCAAAACTCTTCTTACTTGGAATCTGCTTGAAGCTTCCATCTGCAAACTTGAAGACATTGTTTGATGAATTAGTCCCTAGTTGTCCAGCAGGTCCAACAGTGAAGTGCTTCAGGGATGATCTTATCCTTTCAAATTTGGTCCCCAGGAACAAGAAGACTTCATTATTTTCATTCACCCCACCTACTACCCCTAGCCCAGCATCAATCTGCATCAGGGTACCAGGTATTACTTCACACTCTAAAGCTATTGGGGAAAAAATTTAATACAATAATCAGTGATGCCGATTTTTCTACACGTTATCTTGATATGATTATTAGACATAATGTACCTATAGTATTAAGGAATAGGTGGCTAAATAGCAGGATGTACAGACACACTTTCATTGTTTCTGGTCCGTTCCTAAAAAAAAAGACTAAAAAAGGGAGGGGAGGTAGGGCATTTAATTAACAATTTTGTTTTTAATTTTGCAATTATACAATACAGTAGTAAAGGTACAAAAAACAAAATTTTGGTACATTAAACGTGCATATTAGTACCTAAATACATACAAAAATAGGTACAAATAAGTACTAAAGTGTACAGTACAGGCCCAAAGACAGCTTTTCTTTATTTCTGAGAGCCTAGTTGTTAGAGTATTAGTCGTTTTGATGGTCCACTAACAGACTGACTACACTGTAAGTAAATTTGCAAGTCAACTACTAAACCTAACACTAATCTAACAGTTCACTAATGAGTGTTAATTTACATGTAGTTGCAAAGTTATTTAGAGTTAGTAGAGTGTCTAAAGCTGACTACTGTAATAAAGTGAAACCAAAAAAAAGTCTATGAACTCAGGTCTTTTTAAATTTCCTACAACATGAATAAACATGAAGTTGTTTCTAGTTTATAGCCAGAAGCTCATACATCAAGGCTAACACCAATATTATAATAATTATGTATTATTAAATGAAGCCAACCTTTTATTTTGTCAGTGAATTCAGCGATCAATGAGATTCTTCTGTGCTCACTTTACGGGTGCTGCCACAAAGTTTGGAGATACTTTTGAATGCCAGTTGTCTTATATAGGTGCAGTTTGTTTCCTGATTGGGTAATGTCTATCATTTACAGAAATCAGGCAGTGTTTAAGGGGAATTTAGCAAGACTTGGTATTTTGATGTCTTGTCATATCGGTTTCACAAAGAATCTGTTCAGCTCACATTTGTTGAATTCTTCTTTTGCTTATCACAGCACTGTTTTTTTCCAGCTGACAAACAAACATTTGTTTATCACAGATACAGATGTTGCTTTTTGCTTGAAAAGTTTAAAATATATATACCTCTCCGTATGCAAGGGATAATCAGTGATAAATGTGTAAAACGAAACCCACTTAAGTACGCACAACAATATGAACAAATAAAGTTTAAAATCTAAGTACATACAAAAATAAATTGTTTTTAAAAAAAATAAATATATACTATTCAAGTAAAAGGCATTAAATTCACATGTAATAATAAAAGGGACATAACTAGGCTTCGAGAAATTGTGTTATCCAATGGTGTGTAAACAATAGACCAGAATTACATACAGTGTTAACCATTCTTTTGGTTTAGAAACAGGCTGTTATTAATACCTAATAAAATATGTATTTTCTATTTGCTAACATCATTGTCATGATCAGCTGGATGTGCCAGCCTGCTGATGGCAATCCAGCTCCCTGCAAACTGTGTGTGTATGTTTTCCAATGTACTCTTGTCATCGCCCATCTCCTATGTTGTCACAGTTCCCATTCATGTCTCTTCCCCCACTTTTTTTGTTGTCTTGGTGTTTGATTGTTGGCTCCACCCACTGACCCAGTTTCATGTGTATAAATCCCTGAAGTGTTTGTATGTTCTCACAGTCAATTAGCACTGTCAACCAGTTAGTTTTCCCACCCGTGTTCTTGTGTTTCTAAGTGTCTGTTTGGATTTATCGCTGCCGACTTCTGCTTTCCCCGGATTATGCCTTTGTCTCACCCCACGGACTGTATTTATTCTTGCCAACTGTCGCGCGGACACTGACTACACTGTTGCCTCGCCTCTGATGCTCAGCATTGCCAGTAACGACCCTGTACGCCTGTCTGCTTTAGCTCTGTGTTTTTAAATAAATAGTTTGCGTATGAACCCGAATGTCTTCTCGCTTCCTGCTTTTTCGGATTTATTGCTGCCGACTTCTGCTTTCCCCACATTATCTGCCTTTGTCTCGCCCCACAGACTGTATTTATTGTTGCCAACTCTCGCACGGACACAGACTACTCTTTTGCCTTGCCTCTGATGCTCACCATTGCTGGTATTGACCCTGTACGCCTGTCTGTTTCAGCTCTGTGTTTTTAAATAAACATTTTGCGCATAAACCTGAACGTCTCCTCGCTTCCTGCTCGTGACAGAATGGACCGTCGATCGTGAGGCACAGCACAAGATGGCCACCGAGTCCAGGTGTGCACACAAGATCACAATACCAGCCTTCAGCCAAGATGGAGGTAAGACCGCAGTCTTCAGCCACCATGGACGTCGCCTCTGCGTTCCCGGGCATCATGTGTGCTGCATATGAGGACAACAAGGTCCTTCCCAGGGCTAGAAGGTTAGTGTCAGTTAAATGGACCCTCCATTAAAGACTGTGAGAACTGTGGCTATTATCAGGGTTCCTGCACAGGCCGTTTTTGAGACTATTTCCCCGTCGTCGGTTCCAGTATTACGGCCAGACGAGCCGTTTGATATCCTCGCGGTATCTAGTTCACATTGTACGGGTGGCAGCCCCGTTTCCCCGTGTAGCGAGCCTTGTAAAGCTCAGTTGGTCCCGGTTTATCAGCCTAAGAAGCTGTTTCAGGCTCAGTCAGTCCCAGTCATACAGCCAGGAGAGCTGTTGAAGGCCCTCACAGTTCCCAACCATTTATCAACGGGTTCCAGCCCCGTGGCACGATACGAGGGGTCGTGCTCAGCTCAGCCAGTCCCGGTTGCACGGCCAGGAGCGGTTGCACAGCGTCCTGTCTGTCCTGGTTTCTCCGCCAGGAGACCTGTTCTCGCAGTAACCACAGCCGCAGTTAACGTGTCTGAACCCTGTGTCATTGTGAATCCCATGTCCAAACCCCGTGTCATTGCCTGCATATTCAGTCGGTTCCGGTTGCCCCATCCAAAGAGCGATTGTCGGTCCTCGCGGTTCCCAGCCCGCACGTCACAGGTCTCACTCCCGTAGCACAGTACGAGGGGCTGTGTCAAGTCCAGTCAGTCCTGGTTTCTCAGTCGAGGTATCTGAGGCCTGTGACCCTGACTCATGGTGGCCAGATCCACCAGACCCAGTCTGTGATCCGGACCCATGTTGGCTGGATCCGCCCGAGCCGGTTGGTGAGCTAAATTGGATATTGTCAGAAGTGCCAGAGCCAGTGGTGGTACACCAGCCGCCCCTTAGAGGTGCACTGTCATCCAGTTAGTTTTCCCACCTGTGTTCTTGTGTTTCTAAGTGTCTGTTTGGATTTATCGCTGCCGACTTCTGCTTTCCCCGGATTATGCCTTTGTCTCACCCCACGGACTGTATTTATTCTTGCCAACTGTCGCGCGGACACTGACTACACTGTTGCCTCGCCTCTGATGCTCAGCATTGCCAGTAACGACCCTGTACGCCTGTCTGCTTTAGCTCTGTGTTTTTAAATAAATAGTTTGCGTATGAACCCGAATGTCTTCTCGCTTCCTGCTCGTGACAATCATCCCAAAGAATGCATCAATGCATTATTTATTTCCTTCCTTATTTTATGATTGCCCTGTTCATATCTGCCAAATGTTTATTGAAGGATCTGTTTTTGTAATTTTGTGTCATGCATCTCTTGATAATCACCATATACATAATAAATTGCAAATAATATAATTAAATTAAAAATGATTTAATTCTAAAACTTTACACTTTAATAACAGTGTTATGGAAGAGCACTTCATTAAAAAGTTAAATTGCTCACTTTGCATGCATCCTTCCAGTCAGATCTCATGTCAATTTGTGTGTATTTTACGAGTTGCCAATTCATATGAATTTGTACGAATGACCTACACCTAACTCCTCCTCCTATACATCACTGGGGTTTAAACAAATCATACAAATTCAAAGTGAGGTTGTACGTATTTGTACAAATGAGCATGATTTAGCCACCTCGTAAAATACATACAAATTTGTGAGACTGTGTTGAAAAATGTGTGCTTGTGAACTAATTGTTTTTTCTTCTGAACTGCAGTATTAGTTTTACTGTAATGATGTTGTTGCTTGGCCAAAGCTTCAGTTTATTTATTATAACTGAGCTAATATTTTTCAAATCAATGTTTTGTTTCCAATTATGTATGTACTGTATGTAATTAGCATCTAAGAGGTGTGAATGTACAGTCAGAAAGTCTTTTTTTATGTATTTACTGTAGGGTGAAAAAATACAACTGGCTGTCTGTATAGGTAACTTTACTTTGTAACTGTATAAAATGGTTTTCCATTCTGACAAACTAAGGGTGTTATGATCTAGCTGGAGTTGGCACTCCAGCATTGGACTCATTCTCTGTGTTTTGTGTCTCTGTTTCTTCCCTGGACCTTACTATCAATGAACTCATGTCTCCACCCATCCTATATGTTGTCATGGTTCCCCATTCATGACTCCGCCCCCTCATCTGTTGTCATGGTTGTTTACTAGTCTCCACCCAATCATCTAATCAGTGTGTGTATTTAAATGCCAGTTTGTTTCTGTGTGATTGCTGATCATTGCGTGTGTGTTCCACCACCCTTGTAAGGGTTTTCCCGTGTTTCTCTGTCTTGTGTGTTCCTGGATTTACCGTTGCCAACTTCTGCCTGATTCTCGTTTGCCGCTCTCGCCTTTGCTCCACTGGACTCTGTTTGCCTATTGCCTGATACCTTGCTTCGTCCTCTGATATCCCTCTCGCTCTTGCCTCTGACATACCTCTACGCTGACATTGACTTTGCCTGTTTGTACCTTGATCTGTGAGTTTTTATCATTAAATATTTGCACATGGATCCGTACGCTCCAAGTCTCATTCGTGACAAAGGGGGCGTTCATACATTTTCCCCATTATATATGTCAATTCATTTAAAAATTGTAAAAAAATGATTGATAAAGACATTAATTGCATAGAGTAGTTCTTTATTGACAAATTGAAAATCATAAGGCATACATCAAACTGATTTATTCAATCAACAACAAATAATTAATACAAAGGAAAGATATGTTATATATGTTATGTTTATAATGATAGTTGAGCTCCTCTGCTGGACATTTAAATGCATCTACTGATGGATCCATCACTACAGATGACATATAGTCTCCCCAGATCATAAGCCACATGCTTGTGGCCATTGGGACACACAAGAAATCCTAACCAACCTGTTCCTATGGGATTCGATGCAGAGACACCAGTTCTAAAATTAAATAAACAAGAATAATGGAATCATTCTCATATTTCATCTCATATTTCGTGAATACTTTATTTTTATTTTCCTTTTTGAACATTCTGTTGACAGTTGCACCTACATGTCAACTAACTCATTAGAGTATTAGTAGACTCTCTGTTTAATTTCTGCTAACTCTGTATTGTTATTTTGTGTCCTTTTCATTCATTAAACATATTTATATTAGGGACATCCAAGTTATTGAATAGTTGAATAGTTACTTTTCCTGTTAATTAGTTACTAATTATGTAACAGTTACTATTTGTGGAAAATAACTAGTCACTATAAATAATAACTTTTTTTTTTAAATGACGTGCCCAACAGTCAGATTGTGTTAAAGGAACCATCAAAATCAAGTGAAACCTATATTTCGTAAACAAAACAAGCTTTCAATGCAAAAACTTTTTTAGTTACCTCTGAAATAAAGACCCTTGCTTGTCAATGGCAAAGACGCTGCCATCGGTTGCTACTTCAACCATAGACATACTTGCAGAAAGGACATCGAAAGCATTTGACCCCGCACAAGAAGCACCTGATACAAACTGCACAACACATTAAGATACAGAAAACTCATCACGTGCATTTTTAATTCCTTTACTGTAAAAAAAAAAAAAGCTGGCAAGAAATCAAAGTTAACTCTTATATAAGAACCTAAAACCTTAGTGGCGCACTTACCCTTCTGATGAGGATATTTCCTGCAGCATTCACTCCCCAACAGCTGTACGGGCCACAGCTGTAGTACTTCAGCTTTCCTGCAAGTTGTACCCAAGCAAAATTGCTGGATGGCCCGATGTTGTTAGCATCCTTATTCAAGCAGAAAATGTCATCTAAAGGAGTAACGCCTGCAATAATCTGGTCTCCGCCAGCATCCACCTGTTTAAAAGTGACTGACATTAAAATACAGAGAATGAGTAAAAAACTAAGTATTTTTATTTAATATTTAATTATCTTGCTCAACTTACTTGGAATCGAGCTGAACTGCCCACTCTGAAACTTAAAGACGCTGTTTGATAAATTCACAGCTAGTTCCCCAGCCGGTCCGACGGTAAAGTGCTTCATGATTACATTTATCCTTCTAAATTCATTCCCCAGCAACAGGAAGACTTCGTTGTCATCGTTCACCCCACCTACTACCCCAACACCAGCATCAATTTGCTTCAGGTTACCCGGTATCACTTCACACTCCAAAGCTATGGGGAAAATATCATTATATTGCTTTTACAAAATGTTATATGCTCATAAATCCTAAAAAACACATTGATTTTTTACCTAGAGAATAATGAAGCAGGCAGAGAAGCAGTAGGCACTGACAAACTTTCATTGTTCTTCAAGACAGAGCTTGGTCCTGTTTCTGAAAACAAATATGCCTGTAAATTTTGGGGGAAAAATGTGTATAATATTAGTTTATCCATCTTCTTAAATTCCATACAACATGGAGTTGCTTCTAGTTATTTCAAAATTGAGATAGTAACACCAACATTACAATCATGTTGTAGTATTAATAAATCAAGCCAACCTTTTCTATGGATTCAGCGTGATTCAATGTGATTCTCCTGTGCTCACTCTACAGGTGCTGCCACAATGTTTGGAGATACTGTTGCATGACAGTTAGCTTATATATCTGTGCTGTGTTTCCTGATTGTGTACAGGCAACAGCTGATACTGTAGGTGGGAAGGGAATTTGGGCAGATGATTTAGAAGAATCTCTGCTCTTTGTTAGTAAGTACACTGATTACTTTTTTTGATCTTTCTGTATGTGCACCCATGACCCCGTTTGTCTGCATGCCATTGTCTTGATGTCCCTGTTCTCTTTACCTTATGACTAGAAAACAAAACAGAAAGCACTACAAAGCAATCACAAGTAAACTGATAACATTTTGACATGCCCAGTCTTTCACGGTTGTTTTGAACCAAGTGCAAACAAATACATTTCCTTTTGTTCTTAAATGTGTGTTCCATTGTTGTGCTGGCAAGTCTTTTTCATCCTTCTTGGTGCAAAAACAGATTCTTTGTGAATGGCACCACATAAACTATAATAAAAAAAGTTGTATTGCTAGTGGTAGCTCCATTAAGAGCCTTAAACATCTGTGCATACTTTATAGTAAAGAAATAAGGTAAAAAAATTCTTCACTCTTAAAAAATGGTACTTTAAGGAACTGTTTAATGAAAGGTTATTTTAGCGAATCTTCTATGGTTCTCCAAAAGACATTGCTTCAAAAGCATCGCTGTGAAAACCCTCTTTTGATACCTTTACAAGACTCAGGGGACAAGTTTTTACTTGTTTATGCTTTTATCAGTGCCAAAAAACAAAATGTTCATATACACATCATATGATAAAGAAAAGTTAGATTTGCTTTTACAGTAAAACTGTTTTGCCTTAAGGATTCTGAGGTATTTTGTTATCTATAAGGTAGATTTATCAGATATTACATGCAAGATGAAATGAAAATGACGTCCAAAATTTTCTAAAGACAGTCAGCGGAGTTGGCTTATGGAAGGAAGGGGTTTACAGACCTTAAGATCCAAGTTGATTCAAACGAACCATATCGAAGTCATGATTCTATTAAATGCATATTCTGAGAAAAACACAATGTTTTCTGACCTTAGAGGACTCTAACACAATTTTAGGACACTTTAAAATACCATATAACCTGCTCTTTAAATGAAGTCACCTCAGTGTATAGTCCTTTATACAGATGTTCTTACACTCTATTTTAAGCTGTCCTTGTTACAGTTTAATTATGCCTTTAAGCACAGAGTAATATTAGTTAATTAATTGCATTACTATATGGTTGTAATGCCAGCTGGAGTTGCCAGAGAGAACTACATAGGCACTCCAGCCTTAGACTCTTTTCTGTGTGTTTTATGTCTCCCTGTTTCAGTCACTGGACTCCATTCTCCAGAATGCACCTCTTCTCCACAGCTGTTGCTAGTCAGGTTCAATCATTCAATCAGTACCACCTGTATAAATACCGGCCTGTTTGTCTGTCTTGTTTCTGATCACTGCATGTGGCTCATCCCATCTTTGTAAGCCTTTTTACCTGTTTGTTTTTTCATTGTAGTGCACTTTTGCCTGTTTACCGACCACATTTCTGTCTCACCTGCATTGCTCTGTTAGCTGTTGTTTTGACCATCGCCTGTTTACTCTGTCCTGTCAAAGTATTATTAAATACCCTTGCATTTGGATTCAACTGTTCTCGTCTTCATTCGTAACAATGGTTAGGTTTGGTTTGGATTTACTTGTAATTATGTTTAATTTATTATAATAATAAGGATATGTAACGTAACAAGGACACATCAAAATAAAATGCATTTAGATTTTTTTTTTACATGAAGCTTCCCAGTGATAAACAGGAGAATAATGAGCAATGATGATAACAAATATACCTAATGTAAAATTAAGCTTTAAAGTTGCACTAAAAAAAGGTAACGCTGTCGTCATTGAGTTTAGTTCTAGTTCAGTTTCAGAGAAACGGTTAATCAGTTGTATTCTGCTTTTACTGTAATTCTCCATTGCCTGGCACATGCCCAGAACAAGATGTACAAACACATAAGAAGGTCAGATTAGAAGATATCTGTAGAGTCAATCTTTTTGTCTAATGTTTGTTTCGAAGTAAATACTGTGAAAGCTCTATAAATAAAGGACATAACTAAATAAATAAGCATTAAGCAATGGGAATTGCTCCTTGCAAACTTTTTTGATACAATTAAGAGAAAAAAACAGCCCTTAAAAAACGTTGTCATACTTTTCATATTTTAATGCTTAATGTGGTGAACTCATGCCCCTACAGGTCAAAAAAATTAATTGCATCCCTCACTTTGAACAATGGACAATTTGATTTTATAGATTTTTTTTAGAAAGGCATGTAAAAACTAAACCAAAAAAAATACAGGTGAAATTGGAATAAAAATTATGAACCAATATTCAGTATATAAACACAGTAAGATACAATCAGAGGAGAAATGTTTATCATTCCAAAATTAAAGGAATATTAAATCCAGTCTCTTTACCAGATCAGCTAAAGAGACAGACGTAACAATGAACAACTGAAAGCAGATGATGAAGTAATGCTATTTACTGTAATGTCTTTTTTTCATATATATACATTTTGTGTGTGTACTGTGTATATTTTATGTATACATATAAATACATACACATGCATATATATATATATATATATATATATATATATATATATATATACTTATTGTTTATATATATATATATAGT
>JAUYWG010000034.1:10998175-11029966 GCA_034779775.1 Enteromius afrohamiltoni | reverse complement strand
ATATTATTATTCTGATATTTTGTTAGTATTCTAAATCTACAAAGATTAAAATTCTACAAAGAATTACATGTGTCTTTTGTATAATGACATATGACATATTACAAGCCAGCCGGAGAAAGTTAATTATGAAGACATTATCCCATGTCTGAGTTTTTCAAAAGCATTATAAATCAGAATCAAGCATTCCAGAGAGCCGCGTAATAATCAGGATTAAGCATCCCCACAATAAAAGTTTTTTTTTACATAACACGTTTGTGTACTGTGTATATTTATTGTGTATATATAAATGCAAACACATGCATGTATATATTTCATAAAATGTTATGTTTGTATATTAAATATATGTAAATATAACATAAAAATATAAGAATGCAAATATATAAATGTATATTCATATAAATATATGTATTTTTAAATGCTGTATGTGTGTATTTATATATAGAAAGTAAATATACACAATACACACATATTTTATGTAATCAAAAACTTTTATTTTGGATGCAAAATGTATAGTATATATATTGCTCATAATATACACCACTTTAGAATGGAAAGATTTAGCTTTGCTAAGAGCAATTTAATATAAATAATTATAATAAATCATTCAAACTGCAATTCAAACATAAAATATTCAAAACAAAATATTATAGTTTTGCTGTATTTTTGATTAAACAAATGCGGTCAATCTAAAACTTCTGGTGTATAAGTGAAGATGGTGAAACTTACATTCAACTTACATTCACATTTTAATTTTCACTCACCTATCACTTGAATTGAAACATGTTTTTCTTTATAGGTCCATTTCAGTCTACCGTTACCCTCAATCCTGAAGAAATACTGACCACTATGATCTGATCTGAGCTCATAAAAGACAGTGGTGCAGTTCTTGTCTTTTAATTTTCCAGTTATATTCCCTTTAATGAAGGAGTTCTGGCTTGATGGGTTTGAGTTAAACACTGGATTGTTCAAATCAGTCCCCTCTTTGTGCCAAACTCCTGTAGCTGTCTCAGTGAGGTCATTGTCAAATTGGTTCTTAATCTCAAAAGTGCAGTTTATGATCACACAGGATCCACTGAGAGCTTCAATCTTCTCTGGCAGACTGATGCTGAAATCTCTACAGCAAACACCTACAACACACACAACACAAACATAAAGTAACACACATCTAATTGGCAATAGTTTTTTAAACTGACAAAGACCTCATTTACATTTCAATTAAAATGAAAAATGTTATATTAAAGCAATAAAAAAGATGGGGAAAAAATTAATAAGTGTGGTTAGAACTTGTGGATAATACTGTAGAATAGAACTGTGGCAGAATGGAATTATTTAAATAATTATTCAAATACAACATAACCGTTTTCCATCTTTAGGATGAGGTGAGGGCTTCTTTTAAGCTAGACAAAGGGGAACACAAGACAGAACCTACAAATGGGAGCAAGACACTTGAAACTAGGAAACCAATCAGAACATGACACATGCAACCAAGGGACCAATGGGGACAGAAAACACAAAGGGGGCACATAAAATAACACTCCAGGGTGGAGTCATGTCATCATGACTGTAAAAGGGGAAAAAGTTGTTTTATAATCTTGGAAATGTAATTGAATAGTACATTATTCTGTATAACAGAACTCAAGTAAGGTACAGATTACCCACAGTAATCCTATAGCAGGGAACTACTATTACTCAAATACTTAACATCACTGCAATTACAGCATTTGGATACACTTACATATCATACATTACTCATTCATGATAAATATGTCTTATTAAATAAAAATGTCTTATTAAAGTCTCTTAATGAAACAAACTTTAAGGTAAAGGAGAGACACACAAACCTTGTAAGAGAAAGACAAACATGCAGATTTTCTCAGCTATGCTCATCTTGCAATTAAAAGATGGTTGGACCTAAACAGATATGATACATACAGTCACATCACAAAAACTAACAATTCAGTCAGATATGTAATGTTTTCTGCAGCAAACAAAGTCAATTATTCTTCATAAGTAAACCACAAGACTAGCAGAAGCCAAAAATGAATGAATTATTTGCTGTATATGCACAAACATTTGAATAGAATAAAAAAAACATCTGCATCAATTTCGATCGTCAACTTTAGTAAGTAACATAGTAAGTAAGTAAAAAAAGGAACTTTGCTATCTATTTGTATTATCTACTTAATATCTTCTAACACTTTATTTTGGCAAATTAGTGATAATTAGTTCACATGTAGTTGACTTGTAGTTACAAAGTTACTTATAGTTAATAGAATGTAGGTCCCATTGATATTAAACTACTTACCAGAGAAGAGTGTTAAAGTTTGAGAAATCCTCTGAATATTGCTCAAGAGTAAAGCAGACTATTGTGACACAAACTATTTTAAGACTGGAAGCCCCTGTGCTGTGTGAAGACACAATGCATGACTGATATTTGACTAGTTACACCTTCCTCTCAGCAGTGGCTGTATCTAGAAACATCATGCTGTTAAAAAACAGCGCAATCTATGCAAACGTAACAGTCAATACCTTCAAGCAAATTGATCTGGATTTGTTATACATTCCATGATGACAACATTAGTGTAGCCTAATTCCAGCGTGAGGTTATATTGATATAAACAAAGTTGTGTCTACTTTAATATCCTTTAGTATCCTTTGTTCTTTGTTCATAATCTGAACAGAGATCAAGCATACTTTTACCCAAATAACCTTATTCAGTTCTAATAACTAAACATGAATGTGTCTTTGAGAACAAAGAAAGTGCTGTTAAAATTTAACCATGCTGTACTGTCTAAACAGATTTCTGTTCTGACTTCCTGTCAATGTTGTCTCTGTGTTAGAAGATAACATGTTTTATGTGTTTTTTACAGTCAGTTATGTGTAACTATAATAACTAGACTATGCACTGTGAAACTTGGACATGGCTGGGAAATAGTCACTAATTATTTTCACAATCATATCCTGGGAGGAGTAATCAAGACACTGAAAGTGAGTAATCCAGGAATGGAATGGATTCAAGATTTTAAGTTGTATGATGATGATGTCTTTGTCTTGCAGGTATAATCCAGAGGAGCGGTGGAGCTGAGGAAACACTGGGAGCAGATCGTCAACAAAAGTACAAACAGGTAAGTATTCAGGAACATTTAGGAGAGTTCAAAGACGTCCACCTTTTTCATGAATGAGGAAGTAAGACTATGGATGATGCTTACGGTTCATAAGAAATAAGGAGGTGTTTCAGCTGACACACGTGCGTGTGTGAGAGACTAACGTAGAGTGATGGAGCTGCTCAAGCCTGTGCTGCTCATTTGCTCTTCACTGATGCAGGACGTCTAGACGTTCAGACAGATGCCACTTCAGTTCACTTTTCTTTTATTGGTCTGATGAAATATGCTAATTTTTTTGAGATTTGAGGAATTTGGGGTTTTCATGCGCTGTATGCCAAAATCATCAATATTAAAACAATAAAAGGCTTGAACTACTTCAGTTGTGTGTAATGAATCTAAAATATATGAAAGTCTAAAGTTTATCAGTACATTACAGGAAATAATGAACTTTATAACAATATGCAAATTTTGTATATTCAATTGTGACTCGAACTAACATCATAAAAGAAGGAGCTGCCAGCTAAAGACTGTTTATGGCACCCCAGCTTTCTGTGAACACACCTGGGCTCCATTTCCCAGAATGCACCTCTCCCCCACAGCTGTTGCTAGTTAGGTTCAATCATTCAATCAGTACTACCTGTATAAATACCGGTCTGTTTGTCTGTTTAGTCATGTTTCATTTACACTGTCAAACCTGGTTCTAGTATTTCATTCATGCTTTATGTTCTACTGTCTTTTGATCTGGATTACCCGTTGCCAACCACTGCTTCTCTTGGATTTACGTTTTCGTCTCGCCCTATGGAGTGTATTTGCCAGTATGCTGACCTGAGCTTTGTTTATCGTTTACGCTATTGTCTCTGTCTACTCTACTTGTGTTTGCCTGTGCTCGACCATGGGTATCAATAAACTGCTTTGCATTTGAACCAGAATGCCTCTTCCTGTTGACTCAGTCATGGCATGTGCAGTTCTTTTGATGTAGTCTTCTAGTTATCTTCCCACAGTTAGTTTTGTGATCTCCGGAGTTAAACACTTGATTGTTATCTGTATTTATTTCATCTTTGAGCCACAGTGCTGTAGCAACTCTCTCAGTGTGGTAGTGATCAAATCTGTCCTGAATCTCCGAAGTGCAGTTTATGATCACACAGGATCCACTGACAGCTTCAATCTTCTCTGGCAGACTGATGCTGAACTTTCTACAGCAAACACCTACAACACACACAACAAAGTTATGTAAAATAACACACACACTTTATTACGATTAGTGACAAATTGATCTAATTTACACTTTAATGTAAAATGCTATAATAAAGTGTGTGGATTGATGTTAGTGCTGCACGATTAATCATATCGCAATCGTGATGTCAGCCATTGCGATTACATTACAGCAAATGTTGCGATAATATTAAATATACAAATGCATTTGTGGACACCAGACGCGAATGACGCCTTAAGCGCAAGTGATTTACATGTTAAGTCAATGCAAAGACGCAATTAGACATCCTGCAGCGCAATTTGCGCGAATTAAGCGGTGCGTTAAACACGCTGGTTTTACTGCACGCATAAGCAGCGCACGCCAGTTGTGCTTTCATACTATCGCAGGCTAAAGACAAGCATATTTCTGTCGTATTTTCCAGCGTTCTTCTCCAGACACTCTGTGCCATGAGCTTTATGTCATTTCTCTGCTCCTGCTACACGCTTTTGCGCCGCCCCTGTGTGCTCTCATCCGTTAACATGGGCGCCGAAAAAAATATGCGCACTGACGCATGCAGTGTGAAACCGGCGTAAACTCGTCATGTTCAAGCTTCCAACTACACGTGAATAGCGAGATATATTTGCCCAAGTCAGCAAAGTTTTGCTGGGCTAGCACTCGTCTCAGCTGGACTCTACCGCTCAGGAAGTGGATGAGCTGAGCTACCCGGTTGCTGAACTTCTCTTGTGGGATGAAGAGCTACAGTGAGAAGCCGGTCGCTTATGTTCTCACACTTTTAACTGGACGCGCCCGCAAATGGGGCATTGCAGTGTGGAATGCCCGGGCTCCCTGCTGCGGGAGATTTGAAACTTTTCGTCGTGACATGGCCAAACTTTTTGATCGATCGGCTCAGGGGGATGAGGCAGCAGTTCAGTTGTCTCGCCTTGTTCAAGGAAAATCTTCAGTCACTGATTACTCTATTCAGTTCCAGACTCTGCTCCTGACATTACAAGCCCGGTTTCTGCTGACACTGAACCATGGGCACCCTTCCCTGTTCTAACTCTCCGACTTCGCACACTTTGCTGCCGTTCCAGCTCACCGTCGAAGGAAGGACGCTTTCGGGTCACGCCCTCCTGGACACGGGCGCCGAGGGGAATTTTCTTATCATTCCCCTTTTACAGAGCCTTTTACTGTATGGTCATTGGCTGGTCTTCCTCTCAGCACCATAACCCACATCACTTCTGGTTTAGGACTTTTGTTGTCTGGTAATCATTCTTAGACTATTGAATTTTTTATTATTGACTTCCCCAAGACTCAATTAGTTTTAGGACACCCTTGGTTGTCTAAGCATAACCCTCATGTAGATTGGGTAAATAATTATATTTCAACTTGGAGTAGGTCATGTCATGTAGCCTGTCTCGGTGCTATGTTTCCTCCTGTCTCTGTCCCCTGTGTTTCACAGGTTGTCTTGGGGACTTGTCTGGGGTTCCGGTGGAGTACTCTGATCTGGGAGCGGTTTTCAGCAAATCCCGGGCGTCCTCTCTCCCTCCACATCTCCCTTAAGACTGTGCCATTGATCTCCTCCCGGGCACTTCTCCACCCAAGGGCCGTCTGTATTCCCTTTTGGGTCCTGAGAGGCAGGCTATGGATAGATATATTCGTGAATCTCTTCAGGCTGGGCTCATCCACCATTCCTCCTCTCCCGCTTGTGCTGGATTCTTCTTCGTGAAGAAGGATGGCTCCCTGCATCCTTGCATTGATTACAGGGTGCTTAATGACATTACTGTTAAGAAAAGGTATCCCCTACCTTTAATGTCATCTGCTTTTGAACTTTTGCAGGGAGCTTGGGTCATCACCAGATTGGCCCTCCGCAACGCTTACCATTTGGTACGTATTCTAGAGGGGGATGAGTGGAAAACAGCGTTCAATACACCTTCGGGGCACTAAGAGTACTTGGTTCTTCTGTTTGGTCTTACCAACGCTCCAGCCATTTTCCAGGGGCTTGTCAAGAGGTTGAGCTCACACCAGGACCACTGGGCACTCTTCTTTGGCCGGTTTAACTTCACCCTCTCTCCAAAAATGTCAAGCCCGATGCTCTCTCTCGTTTGTTCGGTGTCTCGGAGGGAGAGCTTGCGGCCAAAGCCATCCTCCCTGAAAGGGGTGGTGGTCGGGGCTCTCTCCTGGGGTATTGAGTGGCGGGTAAAGGCCGCACGAGGGGTGCAAGCGTCCTGAGGTCCTTCAGTGGGGGTCATGCGTCCAGGCTGGTCTGCCATCTGGGAATTCAGGGACCGCTCTTTGCCCTCGAATGGGCACACTGTAGTTCTCACGGTGGTGGACCACTTCTCCAAGGCAGTGCATTTCATTCCCCTGCCGAAATTGCTCTCAGCCCAGGAGACTGCTCAGCTGATGGTGGACCACGTATTCTGTCTCCATGGTCTGCCGGTTGACATGTTGTCTGATTGGGGTCCTCAGTTTGTCTCCTGGTTTTGGAAGGAATTTTGTAGACAGATCGAGGCCTCTGCGAGTCTGTCTTCAGGGTTACGCCCACAACTCCCTTCCGGTGGCTGCTTCAGGTATGTCCCCTTTTGAATGTTCTGTGGGATATAAACCACCACAGTTTCAATTGCAGGAACCTGACGCTGCAGTTACCCTGGCTTTTGTGCACAAGTAATACTCCAAATAAAGTTTAATTAACATTTTTATATCAGTAGGTTGAGTTATCTGTCAGTAAATGTTCATTTGAACTATACTTAATATAGAATAAATATATTTTAAATATGTAACTTTTTTTGTACTAGGGAGATGTGGGGCAATAGAAAATATGGAGTTGACTCTAGATTACAGGAGAAAGTTCAATGATGGAACTGTTTTTTAACTATGTTTTAACTAAGTCTTTAGTTCTTATGTTCTCATTCTGATACTGAAGCCTGATTTTTTTTTTCACATTCATGAACAAATAGCACTTCAAGCTCCAAAAGGTGTGCCATTGACCAGAATCTGTAAACTGTCAGTAACAATAATGGACTTGCGTGCAGATTTATAGCCCAGCAACTTACACGGCACTCAATCACTTATCTCAGGGAACTGAAGTTACAGTAGGACCACTTCAGGACTTTCAAAGTCGTTGCCAAATTAGTTAAATGGATTACTTGCAACTACTTCTGTTTTCTTATTACGTCTAATGAGTTTCCAGTCATTGCTTTGGCAATACTGTACAAACCATTACAGATTTTTTTTATAGGTTCCACAAACCATCAACTTTAAAGCATTAAAAACATTAACAATTATGCATGCAGTGTGTTTTGATATTTCATTAGGATTTAATGGTTTTAACAAGCCATCCGTATATGGGGACCAATTACCAGTAGAAACCCACAGGGTCCATAACAGTTTCCATTAAAGCCAAGTACAATTCACTTTATATTCATTTAAATTCCTTTATATTCTGATTGTATCTATTTTGTCCTGCAGGGTGCGCTGTGCACACACAAACCTATGGGGTCCCAATACAGAATTGTGTCGGTGAGGGGTGACGAGATATAAATGCATGGACTGAATGAAACTTTGTCCATATTCTCTCAATCTCAAATCACGCTCAAGGATCACCTCTCTGGTTTGTTAAAATCAAAAAACAAATACTACTTTACAAATATTACATTGTAAGGAGTGATTTAATTAAAGATGCATCATAAACACAGTGTTTTATGGACACAACACGGACTTACTTATTATAGCACAATATTTTAACTCTCTATAATACTTAAGAATAATTGTATGTTTACCGCTAAGCATGAAATAAATCAGTCGTATCCCCGGAATTACATTTTGCGCTAGGACCGTTTTATGTGAGTAAGTTACACGGGGCGGAATTTCACTGACGGAAGGATGTGAGTAACGGCGTTTAATGTCCCTTGCGCGTTTATTTTGCTCCTGTCAGGCTGTTAGCTAATTCGATTTGTTCTGTTTTGTTTTTAACCTTTTGTTATTTGTTTGGAGTATATGTTTTGCAAATACAATTATACACCAACATTGTATATGCGAGTGGTCGTGCTTAGTGCGAGTTATCCATTGATGGAAGCTAGCAGGCGATGCTAGCAAGCTAAAGCTAGCTGCATTTCTGTGACACCCAGGTGACGAAATAACAACTGACATTGTCTAAATAATTATGGTTCATTGAAAAACCCTTGTAAACTCTTTATTACATATACCTTTTTTTACTTAGGTTTTTGTTGTTACACGACATACATTTTCCTTGCAGAAATGTTTCAATGCAGACAACCTTCTCCAGAGCAGGGTTGGCTAGTCCTGTTATATATTTTAAGTGTCTGTTTTATTTTCCACAGTTTCTGTGCTGCAGGACCAGGATGAGGATGTTCTCAGTTTCACACAAGACGGCCTTTGTGGTCGATCACTGCCCGTACATGGCAGAGACCAGCCGGCAGCTGATTGAATGTGACATGTTGACCAAAAGCCGATCCCAGGGTGTCATTCCTCTGGCTCCAGTGTCCAAATCTCTCTGGACGTGTGCGGTTGAGTGCTCCATGGAGTACTGCCGGATCCTGTACGATGTTTACCCCACCAGAAAACTGGTGAGTTTATGGAAACTGGAGGTGTTGAGTGTAACTTAGTTACTATACACTATAAACTAGCATTGACACAAATTTTACGACTCCTATTTTGATTCAATCAGCATTGATTCGTTTGGATGTAAGGCGTGTCAATCTTAACTAATAAAATGTTTACATATATTAAAATTACTGACACAGACGCACACGTAATATACAGATATAACAAACATGATATATGAGATCACTAAGAATTTAAATAAAAATGTAATTGAGTATATCTTCAGTACAATGCGCTTCTCTAGTTATAATGTAATCAGTGTGTAAATATAATGTTTTAATGACATCTGAAAGCCGATTGTTTACATGAGACATGATACATTTCAGTATGTTGTACTGTTTCTTTCAGACATTTATTTATGCTTATTTCTGACAATAACTAGTAATAAAAAAGAGAGGATGATCTGTTTGTGTCAACCCAGCCCAACTATGAGCCGTTAGCTCTGGAGAAGTCTCAAAATAGTTGTGATAATTCTTTAGAAATGTTCCTTTATTAATGTTCCATAAAAAAAACAAACGTATATTTGTTGAAATATGTGTACTTTTGTTACATCAGTAATGAAAGAGTTCAATTTTGAGGTGTAAACGATTGTCTTTCAGGTGAACTACATTGTGAGCGATTCTGAGGTTCACATCTTGAACAGCTGGAAGCAGGAGGACCAGAACACACATGAGGTAAAATCATCTTATCTGTCACTCTGCACATCCATATTGTGTCGCCGCCTTGCACCCGAGTAATCTAAACTTTGTGTCGGGCTAGTGTAAAGTATGTCTGTGGTGTTTGTTTAGCTGATGGCAGCTTTGGCAGCTGTTGGGCCTCCAAACCCTCGTCAGGATCCTGAATGCTGCAGTGTGCTGCACGGGCTGGTGGCAGCTGTGGAATCACTGTGTAAGATCACGGAGTACCAGCATGAGTCTCGTACCACTCTGATGGACACAGCTGACAGGGTGGCCAACAGGGGGCGCATTATTTGTCTCACCAATGCCAAAAGGTACCAAAAACTAAAATATTTGTATACGTACAGGAGTGTATGTATTTAAGTGACAGGTTTATAGTATTATAAAATGTCTTTGTTAAAAAATACTGTTCATTTGAACCGATAATCCTGAAATTAAATGTCATGCTTTTAACAAAAATATTAAACAGCAGACAATAAACTTTTTTTCATCTTGAGCACAAAATCAGCATATTAAAATGATTTCTTAAGGAACATGTGACACTGCAAAGTTAATGATGCTGAGAATTAATCTTTGCCATAAAAAACGATATAATTATATTCACAGTATTTCTGTTTTTACTTTGTGTTTTGTGATTCCTTACAATGTGAATGCAGCCTTGATGAGCAATAGAGATTTTTAAAAACATTTTAATAATTTTTCCAATCGTATAGTTTTCTTGTTTTTTCCCCTCAGTGTACTATAAATTTCTTTCTGTCGTCGTCTTTTAGTGACACTCATGTCAGAATGCTGGAGGACTGTGTGCTGGAAACCATTCAGGAGCAAAACAAACGGGCAGCAGGATCTGACAGGTCACTTTTCATATCTCTGAATTTTATTATCTTGCTATTAACCCACTCATATGCTTACTGTTATGTTTTTGCTCTGCAGACTGATGCCAATTCAGCAGTGTGAGCTTGTGCTGGTCCACATTTATCCTCAAGGTGAAGAGACTCTGGTCTCAGATCGCCAAAAGAAGGAGGTAGCGTCTTTCTCTTAATTACAGCTATAAATGAAAATGACTTTCAATTGGGATTTCTCAAGGTATAAACTCTTATTTTGGGGAGAAAAAAAAAAAAATATATATATATATATAATATATATTAGTGGTGGGCTGTTATCGGCATTAACATGAGACTCTTATCGCACAATAAAAAAAATAACGCTGTTAATCTGTTCACAAAGTTTGGTTGGGAGCTGGGTCTATACTACGCAAGCTATGATGACTTTCACCTTGTTATTTTAGTGCAGATGTATACCTAGCTGAATTGCACTGTAGCCTTATTCAGACGGGGCTAGTTTTCTAAACTACGTGTGAGCTTCGATTCTTATCACCAGTCGTTCGCGATTTTCATGTACCATTTCGGACAGGACTAACATCTCCGTGTTTATTACAGAGGTGAGAAGGTCTGTTTTGTTCATCACAGAGATCACGCGCTCTGTATGCGTGCATTGCTATAGTCATTCAGATTGATTACGATTAGTATAATCACAAATACCATGATGAAGCTACATGGCTAGTACAGCAAAACCATGTTAATGCGTGGTTACTTTAGTTTAACTATTATGATTTTTAATTGTAGTAAACATGTTTAATTTTGATGATTAACACATGTGTAACCGAGTGCTGAAATGAACGTGAGCAATTTATTTTTATTTGTTTATTTCTTTTATATTTCAAAATATATTAAATGTGCGTGTGGTAAGAGGATCTACGGCATATCACCTTGGCTAAAACACACAAGGAAACGCGTTGTGAAAAATAATATCACAGACATTGAAACTAGTCCCGTCCGAATAGGGCTTTACTTGTAGTCATTATTTCGGTAGCACACATATTCTGAATGCCTTTGGCAGAATTCAAATGAGCAATTTTAATCTACATTAATCTAGATTAATCTTTATTTAAAAAATCAATCTATGCCCACCCCTAATATTTATACATATATATATATATCTCAAACTCATATTATACAAACAAATTCTCATATTATTGTTTTTTTTTTTTAAAGATATATACAACAGAATTGTGAAATGTTTTTCTTGCCATGAATCTAGCCACTGTTGCTGACATGGGGGACATAAATCTGTGTTTTTCTGAGTTCTAAGCTTTCAATCAATGCAGATGCTTTTAATTTAGATTTTTTTTTTTTTATAACATTTGTTAGAAAAAAAAATTATATTAAAAATATCAGACCAGTGTTTGATTCCTAACACTACTTTTAAAGAATGAAATCATTTAGTTATTTTACACGATTGAAAATGTTTATTCTTGATCTGTTTTGTGTGTGTGCAGCTCTCTTCAGTATTGAGCAGCGAGGTTCACAGTGTGCGAGCTGGACGGTATCTAGCCTGTAAACTGAATGTGCTGGTTCAGCAGCACTTTGATTTGGCCTCCACCACCATCACAAACATCCCCATGAAGGTCAGACTCGCTGTCAAACATCTTCCTCTCTGCCTGTCTCTCTTCCTTTCTTCATCACTTGTTTGCACTGTATCATTTGCTTATATGGCTGCTGTTTTCATGGTTTATTGTTTGTTTTGCTAGCCTACATTAAATGTCTGTGAGCAGGTCAGTACTTTACAAGAGCTACTATTACTTATCCAGATCAAAACCCCGCCCTCTCATCCAGCTCTTGCTAATCTCTGATCATTAATGGGAGCTTTAAAGAGCTTTTGTTTAATTGGGGTGTGCTACTTTTAACTTTTTCCTAAGCTCATCTTGATACCTTTGTATGACTGTATCTTTTATAAGACTGTTGTACTGTATACTGTGTGTATATATATATATATATTAAATAATCACATTTTTTGTCTTTGTGGATTATCATTTTCACTCAGCTTTTAACAATTGTCAAATTAAGAAAGTAAAATGAGTTGTGAATGGCATTTCATGTTGACTTTGATGTAATTAAAAAGGTTTTGTGCTGCACATCTATGCTCTTCTAGGATTATAGATCTGTATGATTAGCAACCAGCTGGATGGAGAACCATTCCTTCTAGCACCCCTTTTCAGCCCCAGACCTCCTCTCTATTGGGGTGATTTCTCTCTTGCTTTTGTTCTCTCTCTCTCTTTCCTGGGTGATGTATCTTGCCCTGGCTGGGTGTGGCCGGTTGTAAAGTGTGTTTTCTCGTTTTGGTCGCTTGTGTTTTTAAAAGCTGCAGAAACACACAGTAGTTTTATGATGTGTGTTTAAGACCAGTGACCCTATGGATGAAACGTCCTGCTCCATGGAGTCCATCCTTCTGTTTTCCATTCGTCCTTCTCCTGTCTTCTCCTGTTTTTAATGTGTGTTAGCTCTATTTGTAGCTTACAGCCTCTGATCTCCACTGCATATGAACCAGCTGGGAGACTCTGAGGCCTTCATGGACATCTAATTTGTGAGGGCGCAGTTATGTTATAATCTGTGCTCTTCCAACATGAAAGCAGCAGTAGATTGTGGTGTTTTAGTTGTGTTGAGGCCCAGCTGCTGATGTGTGTGTGTGTATGTGTCTGTGTGTGTAAAGGAGGAGCAGCATGCTAACACTTCAGCAAATTATGACGTTGAGCTTCTTCACCATCGAGATGCGCATATAGAGTTTATTAAGAGTGGTGAGTGATCATTGCCTTGCATCAATAATTCAAAACATCCTTCATTTTACTCCATAAAGCATTTGGACATTAAACCATACCTAATGTTCTTCACCCTTACAGTGCATGAAAAATTGGAGATTATTTTTCCATTCCAAACATTTTCACATTATCATATTACTATTTTGTAACTACTCGTTGTTTTAAATATTAAGACCAAAAACTGGTGTGATGCAAGAAAATTATTTTTTGCATAGTATCTAAAATGTAAACAAACATAATGCCTATATAAACTCCTATTAAATCAGTGGATTTAGGGAAAGTCCAGCATAAAACCAACACTGTAAAATGAGAAGTTCAGAGGAATGTTATTCAAGTTTTTGAAATGTTTCTAATGTTTGGTTTGTAGGTGATTTGCACATGGCCGGCAGCACCAGCAGAGACAGTGGGCTAAAGGAAACCGTCACTCTCAAATGGTGCACTCCGCGCACCAACAGTGTAGGTCAGTACAACTCTGGGAGAAGGTTTCTTCTTTTTTTAATATGACGGACTCATGATTTTATTTTTTGATTTTTACAGAACTGCATTACTGCACAGGGGCCTATCGTATTTCTCCAGTAGATGTTAACAGCAGGCCATCTTCCTGTCTCACCAACTTCCTATTGAATGGTGTGTGTGTGTGCACAGTCCTTTGTTCCAACATTATTTTTCTCTCTTATTGAATGTATTGTATGTTTCCCTTGTGAATACTTTTGGTAACAGAGACAGAGAGGGCTCAGTCTTTTGTCTGGTGTCTTCTCAGGCCGCTCTGTGCTGCTAGAGCAGCCTCGCAAGTCAGGGTCAAAGGTCATCAGTCACATGTTGAGCAGCCATGGAGGAGAAATCTTTCTGCATGTTTTGAACAGCACACGCTCAACACTGGAAGATCCACCCTCCATCAGCGAGGGCTGTGGTGGACGAGTGACTGATTATCGCATCACCGTAAGCTCAACAAACACTGCCTGACTTCTTAGATGTTTGGTGCATCCCCCTCATTACCATAATTAAGACGTTCCAACCTACAAACGTGTAACTGCAACTTGCTTTATAGACTAACAAGCAAAACAGCAGATGCTTAAACTGTTAAACATAGTTAGAGAGGTACATTTGTAGTGGTTAAGCATTTCACGGGTCACTACAACAAAGCCACAAATGGATCCAGTTTGCGGTAATACATGTTGGCAACAAATTTGAGGACATTGATACCCTAGTAGAAAATTGGCTCCTTGTAATTACACAAATTGCACCAGCATTGTATAGGGATGCAATTATATTTCCTGTGTATGGCCACAGAATAAGCTTTGTTAATATCTGTCTGCAGGATTTTGGTGAGTTTATGCGTGAGAATCGTTTGACTCCATTCCCAGACTCGATGATAGATGCCACAGGCAGAGCTCCAGTCGAGAGAGCCAAATCACAACTTGAACGACACACACGATACTGGCCAATGATCATCTCCCAGACTACCATCTTTAACATGCAGGCGGTAAGGGACACACTTTTAATCTATGGTTCTCAACCACCATGGGCCACAATGTCAGTCATTGCTTGTTTGAGGTTTAAGTTTGTGTGTGCGTTTGTTTGTTTGTGTTGGGGTATTGTAGTAAGTCTTGTGTGAATATTTCAGGTGGTACCATTAGCTAACCTCATAGTGAAGGACACTTTAACAGATGAAGATGTGCTGACCTGTCAGAAAACCGTCTATAACCTTGTTGATATGGAGAGGAAGAGTGACCCTCTGCCAATTTCAACTGTAGGCTCCAGAGGAAAAGGACCCAAACGGTGAGAATATCACATCAAGTGTCAATCTGGTTTTCTGTTTGTCTGACTGTGTGGCTTCGGTTCAAAACCTAGTGAGCTGCCTTGCTATCTGCTGCCTACATAGTCAGCTGCCTGCAGCATGTTAACCATAATAGTGATTTGCCATGTATGTTAATGCTAATGTTTTTTTTATGTAAATAGTGATGAGCAGTATCGAATCATGTGGAATGAGTTGGAGACATTGGTAAAGGCGCATGTGGGCACCAGTGAGCGGCACCAGCGTGTGCTGGATTGTATCAGTGCTTGCCGGAGCAAACCACCCGAGGAGGAAGAAAGGAAAAAAAGGGGAAGAAAAAGAGAGGACAAAGAGGACAAAACTGAGAAGAATGGCAAGGACACAGAGGAGAAGGGCTGGACCACAGACTCCGAGAGGTTGGTGTTAGTGAACAAGATGCTGACATTCACAAGCGGTAGCTTGTAGATTAATGACTGTGGATTTCCTGAGCTGTGTTTCTAATGTATGTACCCTGTTTCCTCCTTCAGGCTGAAAGGAGTAATGGAGCGAGAGAAGGATGAACAGAGTGAATGCGAGATCATCAAAGATTCACCAGATTCTCCAGAGCCCCTAAACAAGAAACCACGCTTGGCTACAGAGGAGCAACAGACTCCTGAGAAATCTAAAGGTTCACATTTATGTTTTATTGTAAAATCAATCCTCTGTTGTGATTTATTAATGCTCCCAATCTAAAAGCCTAAACCTAGCCTTACAGTGTGAGATCACCAACATGTTCTGCTAACAGAATACATACTTAAATGCACCAGATGCTTCTGGTACGATGGTGATAAATGCTTTGTTTGAAGTAATGATATACACACTTTGAGATACTTATAGGGGTTTCTCACTGCGTAGTTCTAGGTACTTAGTTTTGGAACTAGCCAGCAGGGCAATTGCTAGAGAACTAATTTCTCCCTCTGGCCGTTTTCCTGGTTTGCATCGGCATCAGGAGCTCTGAAGCAGCCGACAGTGATGTCTTTTTTTACGTGGCATTGACAAACGTAAAAAAACAGTGAATGAAAGACGCTGTGATCAGAACCATTTTTGTTGTGGGTTTTGTGATAACAGAGTTAGAATATAAATGCACAATTTGTGATTGCAAGAGCAAAAAGTTGGGCTGTTTTTGGCTGCGAACAGGCCAAAAAGTGGGAACTATGAAAAGGTTCCTTTGGTGTGAAAGGCATAATGTTTTTAAAACTCACACCTATTAATGAGAGAGCTTTTAAAGAAGAGTCAGCTACGTCAGAACTGTCAAGTTACTTGTACAGCACTGCATCATTTTATGGTCAGGATTAGCTGCTGCAAGCCAAGTCAGAAAGGTCATCATCCCAAGCAAATAAACAGGCAAGTCAGAATCAGCAGCCAATCTGATCTATGGTAAATAGAAACAGATGTCAAATAAGGTCTCTTCTTTTGCAGGTCCTGTGTCTCTACTCACACTTTGGACTAATAGAATCACTCAAGCCAACTCCAGAAAGCATCAGGAGTTTGCAGGAAGATTAAGTTCAGTCAATAACAAGGCTGAACTTTACCAACATCTGAAAGAAGAAAATGGGTGTGGTGACCTCACTGTTAGTCTCACCGTGTACCCTGTGATGACATTAATCAGCCATTTTTTGTTTACTGACTGTCTTTTCTTCATTAGGATGGATGTTCATGAGAATGGAAAAGCCACCAGATGATGTGTGGAACACGCCTCTTCTCATCTCTTGCTGGATCATTGATTTGTTGAGAGGATGTGATGTGACCTTTGGCATGATATCAAATGATGTTTTTGCCAGGATGCTGGTTTTGTGCCAGACCAAGAAGAGCCAGGAAATGTTTTATAAGGACACATTTTTATATATGCTTTAGTTTGTACAAAGAGTCTGTAATATTCTGAAACAGAATAAAGAAATTGTAAACTCGATGTGAATAGTTTTTTTTAATGCTGGTTTATAACTTTGATGTTCAGAAATCGGCACAACTTACCTCTGGAAATATAAAGGGGTGGTAGATACACTTTTTTTCATGAACCCCTGATTCCAACATATTTTGTTAGCTTCATCGGTGCATTCCCTTTCCCAGTATTGCACCTTGAGTCCCTGTGGTCCTCTTCCAAGTCTACATTTTGGTGATGTAATGCCAAACATTCATTGTGGCCATATATAGGAACATTTGAGCAGCCTTTGCAAGCACAAAATGACAAAGGGATACTTAAGAAGTCATGGACCGTACCAAATGGCTCATTTAATGTGCTCTTGTGGACAATGTTCCCCATGAGCATGTGTCTGTTGACTCCACGCAATCAGTGTCCCATTTGTAATCTTGGCCCACCTTGACATTGTACCCAAAGCAGAATTACGAAGCAAAATCTGAAGTTTGAGGAAGACCACAAGGTCTTAAGGTGCCATGCCATAGATATCTATTAGTTTCTGGTCTCTCATGTGTTATGGAGGAAGTGTGGCTTTGGAGAGTAGTTTGCACAAAGGGTGGGATATTATGCTTTCAGAGCTAGCTTGCTATTGCAAGAATTTATAAACTCTATAAAAAGGTTCCAAAAGTGTGTTTGTTGGATGTGTTTTGACGCTGTTCTTGGCTAGATTCCTGTTTCTGTTGATTACAGAGGAAGTTAGTGTTGAGTTTTCTGACTCCGGTGAGGAGGAGGCATCTGGTAGTGTTGATATATGCAATCCTAATGCTTACTGTCAGACTGTGTGCACACATTGAGCAGAGGTGAAAGTAATTGTTTATCTGGCATTTGATTTCTGGCATGCAGTGGCTCCTTTTCTCAGCAGAACTCTCCACCTCTGCTCTGAAGGAGCCTGCAGTCATTGTATTTGAGTAAAATCCATCCAACAGGGCAAAAAAAAAAAAAAACCCTACCCCAGGCTACTCTCTGCATTCTCAGTGCCTGCTGCTAAGACTTCTGCTGGAAAGAAGCCATTTGGGAAATCAAGGTGTTTGAACTTAGTCAGGTCTTTAACCAGCTGGCCACACTAATTAAGCTGAGACTGGAACTGTTTATTTTAAGGATCAGCTTTGTGGTTGCTTTTTGTAACTGTTGCCAGGCTGAATTAATCGCTAAAAACAAATGAAAATTACCTGAACACAGAATAATACAATTGATTGGTTATGTAGTAATTGCTAAACACACATTGACGTAACAACCAAAAGGAAAAAAAGAGAGTAAACAGCAATGCTCTATTCTAAATTTATTTCATATTTTACAGTGTTACTGCACCTTTTCCACTGATGGCATAAATAGTTTATGTTGCTCAATAAACGTCAACATAAATCATTTCAATGTGTTTTTTCCAGGCATCTGACACTCAAGAAAGAAGTAGTTTAATTAACATAATTTGTTAAAAATAGATCTAAATCGAAGTCTGTTGCCCAAAGGGATTTTGGTACTGCATTAAAGGTTAAAACTTGTGATCCAGGGGTATCAAACCACGACCATTTAATTTTAACAACTTTCAGCTGAGTTTAATATTTTAGTCACACCTGTGTGCATAGCAGCAGGTGATAAAATGCACACTGTTAATTTCTAATGCACACACATCAGTCCCAAACCTCAGGCCTGTTACATTTGCACAGATATTTATACAGGCATTTAGCGCAGTCCATGTTACACCTTAATACAGCCCAGTTGAGTATTACACCTGTGCCGTAGGTGGATCCTCAGGCCCCTCACGCAAGCTTAAAACTGAACATCAGTGCATGCAGCCTAACAATGCTAAAAAATCAAAACATTTAGTTTATTTGAGCTGTTTAGAGAGCGATGTGCAATTTTTTTATCTGTTAAAAATAGTCCTCTTTGCTACTTATTGATATGTTGCTATATGCTATTTACAACTTTAATTTTTTTATTTATTTATTTATTTTTTGTAAGGCATGCTTCTCAAACGTTTCCCTCATCATACAGAGATGACATTGTTCTTCAAGTCATGCGCCATTCAGACAGTCGAATGCTCTTTTGCAAATCATCTGAGCACCAGTTCTGTGTGAAATCAACACACGACTACTCAATTGAGAATGTAGAAGCAGATGGTTTTTGTTTTGAATGCAAAGCATGATGTGCAAAGCTTTAAACCAAACATGTTTTTTGTTTTACTAAAAGATAAAAAGGATTCAGTCATCCATGAATATCATGTTAATACTGGCATTTGGCAAAATAGTAAGCTAACCAGTTTACAAAAATATAAAAACAAATTCAGAAGTTACTACTGCAAATATAAATGAGTACTTCCTTATACGCACTTTCAAGAGCTACTTGCTTATGTCCATAATAAATGGAGTCATTTTTCATCTGTGTGAATGTAGCTTTAAGGGAAGCAGGTGCTACTACAATTCAAATTTTATTCTCTTGTTTTTTTTTTTTTAAATGTCATCAACAATATTTTGGAGCTGCTTCCCTGTGCACATAAGCACAATTACAAATCTTTACATTCATGCAGATCAGATATTCACGACTCCCAGAACACTTTGGTTTTGATAAGAATAAAAAACTAATAAAAACCCTAAAGATTTGCTTATAATATATGCAGCTGATGTGATACTTGCTAGTATGTGGGAAAAAAGACAACTCTAGATAAGGATTTTAGTGATCAGCTAGATAAAAAAAACCCCTAAATAATCAGTGTCAGAAATAAAATGCATTTATTGGCCAAAAAGGTTAACTGAAAGCTTAAGCAGAACACGTTGATCTAGGCCAGTCATTACGACTTGTGCGTAACTACATTGTACTTGCATAATTTAAAAGGCTTCTTTTTAAAATTAAGCTGTCCAGCACAAAACCAGGTTCCTTTGCTTCATTTTAAAAGATACCAAATTTCACTTGCCATAATCTGCTTTCATGCAAAAACACCTCTCTTACTCACTCTCACACTGTTTTAAAATACTGCATGCACCTGTTTTCCTGATTAGCGCAATCAAATGCAAAAAAAGGTGATTCTTCAGCTTTTAAGATTTCAGTAGAATTACACAGCAGATGTTTTGGCCAATAAAGTGCAAACTAAGGTGAAACCCCACCCCTATCTATGAGCTTTCATCACGACTATGAGCCATAAAATATAAACTGCATAATTTATCATCCTCAACGATCTCTTTGCATCTCCCTAAAAATTCCTTCTGCTTGCATAATCGCATCGAGTATGAGGTTTACCTGGAGATTCAGAAACATTCTAGAAATGAAAGACATCATGGTGCTGTATTTTCTAACTTGCACCAGAAGGTTGATGGATTAAACATAGTCTGTTTGAGTTCAGTAGTTGCCATGTTCAAGACATATTTAAAGCCTTGCTGAGCTTTTGGTCCAGTGAAAGTGAGCATACATTCAGCTGGAGATGTCTTTGTAGGATTTGGAGAAAGCATTGAATGGACTGGATCAAGACATCAAGAGGAAGCCCTCATCACTGTAAAAAACACTTTCTGCTTGTTGATGAATCTGTAGAGCAAACAATAGGTACCTCTGTAATTCCAGGGAGCATGATCTCTCCAAATGAAATCTTCATGGACTCAGAGTGTTATGGAGTCATGTGGGAAGTGCAGACTGTGTTTGAATGTTTATGCCCAGTGCAAAATCAGACGTAGATGCCTTCAGGGTTAAAGGTCGTGTTCAGCGGGCTCTGCAGAGCTCGTAGGTCAGCGGGAAGCTGTCGAGCTGATCCAAGCCGCTTCAGAGATCCAGACTGATTTTCTGACTCTACAAAGATAAAACAAAGAGTGACTTTACTTCACTACTGACATATTGTGCTTTAGATGAAGAAAAATGAAGAAAAAGAAGACAATATCTATGTTTGTACCTGTGTTAGCTTCCTCCTCACCAGGATCTGCTGGTAGAACTGTTACTTTGGTGCCAGTCTGTTGAATAAACTGTTGAAGGTTCACCTGCCTCAGCTCCTTAGTTAACTGTTCCAGCTCCTGCTCTCTTTCCTAAATAAAACAATCAAAAGTTAAAATGTTTACTTTTTTAAAAAAGAAAGAGTATACTCCAAAACCTGCTGTACTATCCTTTGTTACTTAGACAGTCTAGAATTTAATACAAGTGTATATGTGTTATGTAACGTTCCTGGTGAATGCAAACTGTACTGGGACATATACTGTTCCTTCACTTCATCTGTAAGCTCTGGCAAAGATCTTTTACATAATATCCATGACCGTTACCCTCCACCCCCACCCTGCTCCCTTAACATGCTGCAAAGCCGATTAGTAGCATTGTTGGAACTTAAGTTCTAAGAGACCAAAACAAAGCAGCTGCAGTTTACAAGGTTTCAACAGAGCTATGTTTGTACTTCATGGAACAAAGCGCAGGCTATTCATTAGTACTTTGCTTCATAGGATGTTTTGACACTTAGTTAGAGAACACTGGATTTATTTCCAAAACGTTATATGCACAGAACAGCACTTGAGTATATCTTTCATGGATGAATCAATGCAAGAGATTCAAAGACTGCAAACTGCTCCCTGAAAGAACAGCTATGACAGGATAGCCCAATACCACTCCTGGGGGCCAATCTCCTGCAGAGTTTAACTCCAACCTGTACCAACACACTTGCCATTAAGTTTTTAGTCATCTGAAGACCCGGTTCAGGTGTGTCTGATTAAAACTTAAGATAAACTTTGTGAGATAGTGGTTCTCTAGGATTAGGAAAGAACAAGTCATCAAGAGTGATTCACTTCTGAAATTTGCACAAATTACTTACGACTGTGAACCATACTTCAATACTTTTGGACAACTTTACACTAGCCAAATCGACAAGAATCTTGCCCACCCCAAAGGATTTACAAATGAATGCAACCTCAGTCAATTCTGATCATTTTCAACTGTTAACTGCCTGAGTAAATTGTGATTTTCCTTCAGGTGTTCTCACCTGTAGTCTGATGTTTGAGTGCCCAAGTGAGAGCTCCACAGCTCTGCAGCTACTCTCCAGTCTTGCGGCCTGCTGCACCTGTATGTCTAGCTCGACACGAGCCTTGTCCAGACGCGATCTGACCTCCATTTCATCCGCTAGCCGTGTCTCCATCAGCTCTTGTTGCAGGCGCTCTGCCTCCAGCCCTGCTTCCATGCACTGAATACGTGCCAGGTATTCTCCCAGCTGCTCCTCGCAGTCCTGTACACGGCTGCGCAGTTCCTGCAGCTGCTCACGAAGTTGTCTCTCATTGTCCTGCTCAATCTTCAACTCATTCTCCCAGAATTCATGCTCCTTCATCTCCGCCTCATTCCTGCGGACCTGCTGCTCTAGTTTGACAAGCTCCTCTTCTTCTTCCTCCGTCAATTGCTGCTGCAACTCAGTCTCACAACGTTGCAGTTTCTGCTCTAGGATGTGCAACTTGTCCTTCTGCAACTGCACCAGACGAGACAGCTCCTGTGTAGGGGCCGGAGTGCTGCTGCGGTTTACTGCTCTCTGTTTGGTCTCACCTTCACGGTTCTTCCCGAAGATCTCACGCAACCCCTTGGCACCACCGGTGAAAGTGAGGGACTTGCGTTTTGGTTCACGTCGTTTGAGGGAACGGTCATTGGCTGTGGGGCGGAGCTTTGCCATGGGAGGGAGACTTTGGCGGTATAAGCTGCGCTCCGGTGCTCTGGCAGAGGTGTCGGAGGTGGGACGCTCGCTCAGGGATGGGCCTGTACGTTGAAGCACCAACTGCACATCACTAGCGTACTGACCCCACTTATTCAGAGAAACCACAGGATTTTCATGAGGTGCCAGGTGCCTCTCCGTATCGCGCCATTTTTCAATCAGTGTGTAGCGACCTGTCCGCCCTGCAAGACAATACATTTACATTAGCAATTTGAAGTGTAATTTCTGAATTGCAAAAAAAATCAGAATTACAAAAACAATGGTTGTATTGAACCCGCCTCAAAATCCGGCCACTGGTTGAGCCTCTGTTGCTTTATTGGGATATTCAAACAAACACAGCATTGCTTATTATCTGAGCCATATCTTTTTCGCTCGTTCACACCAGGATGATTATTGTGCACAAATAAGCATAATTTTCTAAAATAAACGCCTCTCATGTCTCGTTTTTTTTTGGTTTGACACGCCATGTTAAAAACTGGCCGACCAATAAAATTGCCTTTTTTGTTCATGTGCCTGGAGCTGCTGAACAAGTTAACAAAGAAGCGTGTGAATGGTTTTGACAAGCGTGTCTTCTGGCTCCCTTCTTCTTCTGTATGACAAGCGAGTGTCAGAAGCATACAAAGTTGCAAAGCACCACCTTGTGTACCGAGGAATTTAAGTTTTTTGTTAATCGTGTCGGCTCATCATCAGTACAAATCGTTTGGGTATGAACAGCAAAAAAACTCTGACGATATCCGCGTGTAATAATTGTGCCAGTGTGTATGAGCCTTTAGAGAGGTAACCTATGAATGACTTATATAGTTGATAGGAATAAAACTTTGTTCAGAATCAGTTGGTCAGTTTAAATTTGTTTTTTTGCATATCTGATTGCAATCTTATCTAGTCAACTGATTGTCTACACAGTGTATCGAACCGTTCATATCCCATTTGTGTGTGCCATACAATGCCATTGTATTGTTATGCCTATGCTAAAAATAACAATAACAGCAATACAGTTTCTATAACAGATGTTATCTTACGGCAGGACTATGTTGCCATTACAGTTTTATATTTCATCTTATGAGGCAGTGGCAGAAATGTAGGAAGCTGGAATGTGCGAAAGTTACTTTAACTTTAATAAAACTGTCTATGGCTAAACAGAGAAGCAAGCAGACAAGCTCATGATGACACAAAGATTTAACTTTCCAAAGGAAATTCATCCGACATTCACCAGAGACCAGGCGCCTCAGTGGCACAGAGATTGCACTTATTCATGAAATAATGGAATAAGACACAGTCTCATTTTTTCTAGTATGGGGTGGTGGGGTCGAACTCTGAGACTAGAAGGGACAATACTGCATTTCACTGCTCCAATCTCTGATCTCAAAGAAGGTTTGTTGTCAAGGAGACAACCATAGTGAGGGTTATGTTGTGTAAAAAACAGTGGAAGGACAAAAGAGGAGGGAGCTTGGAAGGGAACACACACGCAAAAAAAAAACGGGAAGTTCTGTTAAAAACGGCACCATCGTGTAGCAGTTCACCAATCAGATTGTGTTATGAGCATGTAAAAGTCACCAAGATCTAGTTTGGTTCTTGATGATTAGGGTACAGTGTGTTTAGTGTCTCACCTATTGCTTGGGCCAAAGCGATAACAACCTCTTGACATGTGGTGACTTCTGTGACCCCGCAGACGATGCGCTGCACTCCATCCACCCATACCTTCAGCTCCATGCCTCTCATCTGGATGATGTCATTCCTCTCTTCTGCAGGCACCCGTTATAAGCTCTCTGGTCTGCATGCCGGTCTTATCACTGCTTGAAAAACCAAAGAACTGTTTGTGCTAATTCCACTTACATAAGGAATGATTCAACCATAAATACCTCTCTGTATTCTTCAATAACAGTGACCTCACTGGCACTTGGTTCTTTATGATATTCATCTACAGTGTCAGTCTGGCAGATGGCATCTTTAGTTCCTTGTGAAGGGAGGGTTTGGGTGCTGCAGTGCTAAAGTTTTACTCCTAGCTTGCTCACACAAGCCCTGGTCTCTTGTTATCCTCAAATCCAGCTAGCAAATCAATTTTCACTTACTGCACTGTGGTTTGGCCTTTTGTTATCCTGCTGTTCACTTAAGGATTGTGGCTAGTTGATGGACATCCTGTTTTTTACTTACCCCGCCACTTTATTTTGCCTGACTTGATTAAATTATTTTCTTGTTATTGATGGGGTGAATTCATTCGTTTGCATCAACTCGCTTGGAGAACACTCTTAGCTAGGTATTTTGCGATTAAGACCATTGCATTAAAAGAGAAATGAAATAAAGCACACACAAATACCACACCAAATATATGCTTAAAGCTCCCAGTTTCAGATGTGTTGTTAAATAATTTTTTTATTTTTTAAAGTTTTATTTATTTCATTGTATTGTCAAGAACAACTTTAGTATGGAACTGATGCTTCTCCTTTTCTGTGCTAGTGTACTGAGTGATCAGAGTGATTTATTTAGCCATGAACCACTCAAGCAGAAGAACTGGTCCAAACAGGCCTGTGTGAACAGTATGGATGGCGTCCCACTCCCATGGGACGCACTCATAAAAGATAAGTGAGATGAGCTGTACACCCTTGACAGGTAATACGTCTTTCAGTGTGTGCTTTGAAGAGAGAAGGTCCTCTGTTTGTTTGATTGTTTCTCATTCTGTCTGTCTCCAGGAGTGTTTGGCCTGTTGAAGTTTGAAGTGGCCTCTGATGGGAAGTGGGCAATATCTTGATATGCTATCTCAAACCCAACTGATATCCATGATGGATATCTTTATCTGCATAGTGCAGTATGTCAACACTACGGAAATAGTTTTAGCCAAAAAAAAAAATGCGCCATTGAGATTATAATACCTTACATTATGAAACAAGTTGAGGAAGGATGTGATATATATGTTTTAATGTTGTAAAGACAGTAGCGACATATCTATTTTTCTATATTGTGTTGTACACAGCAGTGAAATTTGAAAAATAAAAAAATGGTTGGGGATTTGGTTCTATCTATCAGTGGCTTATTGGATGGAGGCAGATCTGAATGCAAGCTTGTACTCTGTCATATAAAAGAAGCGGGTTTAAGTGAACTAAATGATTGCAGATGGCCAGCCGAGGTGAATCATAATCAATAAGATGAATAAGATACATTTACAAAATAGGGTAAATTTCCATTTCATGTCAACTTTAAATGATTGGGAAATCCCAAATTGAAGGAGGTATCCAAGCAAGAATAACAGAGGGTTGGGTTCTTTTCACTTGGGCCAGTATGCAACTATCTATAGCAATCAAAGGGCACACCCTTTTTACCACCTTGAAATGCACTTAAAACAACTTAGAACTGCTTGGCAACCACACACAACATCCTAGCCTTTGCTTGGGCAAGCCTCCCTCAAATTTTTTCTAAATATCTTGTTTTAATTCTGTCTTGGTGTGTGTTTTTTGATACTTTGACATCCTGTTCTAATCAATCTCTTTTGGGTAGAGACGTCAGGCCAGAAAGTGCAATCATTCACTTCTGCTTTAAAAATCTCTCATGAGCTTGTTAATTCAGTTCCGTCCTACCCGTTCAACATAGCAGCATACAGTGGTCATCTTGTATGTTTTAAACACTGCAGCAAGGCTCTACCCCCAACAGTATTATGTGTCAGCTGCAGAATCTGTGTTTAACTATATACATGTGATACAGGCATCTGCCCCCAGACGAGCTTCGGCTCCATGACCTGGGGATAAATTTAACGAACTCAAGGCTTTGGCGGCATTTCAGTGTAAGGTACAGCCAAGACAGCTGCTAAAGGAGACGTAACGCGTCTAAACTCACATTCCAGTCGACTCACATCTAACGTCTGTAAACACAGATCAGCACAGCACATATGGCTGTATGCTACATTGGGTGTAACGGACCCTGCATGTTGTAGCACTCTCACATGCTCTTTAACGCTATACTAAGTCAGGGGTGTTGAATATAACAGTCAAAACAGTTTATAAAACTATTCAGGGTAGCTGTCATATTTGTTGACACGAAACTAAGAGTTGAAGGCTGGCAGTACACTCCATTCAATATGTTGTTTTGATGTCCAATTTACTGTTGATTGTTTATTCGGCAAATTTTGTGTCGGAGTAAACACAGTGTCTACCTTGACTAGGGTCAGTACAACATATTCCAGGTCTTTCAAGAGGTCTGCTTTTAAGATGAAAGCTTGCTCTGTTGTCTAGCATTTCAGTCGCTGTAATTCTTAAAGTTTTATCTACAGCACTTGAAAAACTCCTCAGGACCCTAACGTTATGTGTGGACTGTAGTGGGGGGCTGTTCTAACAAGGGTCCAGGCAAACACAAAGGTCCACTGGAGAGACGCCCACCCCTGCAGGCCTCACAGCATGACTGGACACAAACAATCCATCTCCATAGCGATGCTTTCGCAGCATTGTGAATCTCTCACATGGCCGGCTGTGACCGGCTTGGGAACTAACAAACACCAGCAATTAAGGAACAATCTCTTTATTTTAACTTTTGTCAATGTCCCCTTGTAAAACTTTGTCCTGTCAGGGGTTCCCAGCTGAACAACAACACCAATGAGTCACAAGCTGACACTGAATTGAACCCATTTCAAATAAAATTGTTTGTCAGTACAGCATTTGTTGAGGATGAGAAACCCTGAGCACAATTCATTAACTCAAAGTAACTTTAGACTGAGGTGAATATGTCACAGTAATTGGCTTTATCAAACACAATGTGGGGGAAGGGATGTCGGACATATGCATACCTTGCAGTTCAGCACCAAAGTTTAATTATATAGTTAAAATTCTGCTTTTAAGCAAGAGAGAGCTCAATCTTGCTTTGCTAAAACATTTTCCTTTGGGATTCATAGTTAATACAAGAACTATATGTTAAACCCTTTGTGAGATGTTTTCTTTTGACAGGGATTGCTGGTGAACAAGCATAAAACTAGATTTTTACGTTTTCTGAAAGCTTGTCCATAGAAAAGAAATCACCTATTGCCAGTGTTTTTGTAGTTTTTCTAGTGCACTACTGTATAGTAAAATGTGTTCAGGGTGCTATTCTTTGTGTTTACCAGGGTGTTCTGGTTGGTTTCAGTATAGGTGCTTACTGGTGCAGGTCACCAGAGTACACCTTGAAGGAATAGTATATAAATTACTCATAAATTACTCACCCTCAAGTCGTTCCAAACCAGTAAGATCTTCCATTTATCTTCAGAAAACAAAGATGTTTCTGATGAAATCTGAGAGCATTCTGACCCTGACAGACAATAGATAGCAATGCAACTGACATGTTCAAGACCCAGAAAGGTAGTAACAACATCATCAAAATAGTCCACGTGTAGTTCAACCCTAGTATTATCAAGAATACTTTTTGTGTGCAAAGAAAACAAAAATAATGACTTTATGCAACAAGTTCTTCTCTTTTGCATGGTGCTGCTGATGCGGGACCCGGGGGCTCTCGGATTATATCTTAATTTGTGTTCTGAAGATGAACAAAAGGTCTTACGGGTTTGGAACGATGACAGATGGATTTTGTGTGAACCATCCTTTCAAATATGTTTGATATTCTGGCTCCTAGAATAACTGGTGTGCTTCCTTCGATGCAAGTGATAATTTCGCCACTTGTATCTTCTACCAATCTGAACGCTTAGTCAAGTAATAGCACATCTCTGTGAAACACAATTTGAGGTGTCAGTGAAAGCACCAATTATTCAGTTGTTCAGTCGCCAATAATTTGTTGTTCTGTCTTATCTGTTTCTTTTTAGACTGTCAAGCAACAGTCTATGCAGCGCTGCCACTTTGCGGACAAACTAATTAGTGAAAAATAAGCTGAACATTCAGATAAATCTAATGTACGCATGTAGTATGTATACTAGGCTGATTGTGAAATTCATGAAGTGCACATACCCTAACCTTCATGTTACAGTCATTGAAAACAGTCATTGTTTTCTTACTGCATGGCAGACAAATCCCTTCATTTCCTTGAGTTGGACAATGTGGGTTCAGAAGAGGGAAGTGAACTGTCTCTAAACTATGACATGCACTCTTATTAGAAAGCAACAGAATTATGCATGGGATGGTTTCATTATTTAAATTCCTGAGATACCCTAAACTTTAATCATACAGTCGTGTGGTTACACACTTACTCTATGCACAAACCAAACCTTTTCTGCTCTTTATGAACAAACAATATGTAGAACTGAAAATCTGTGGGTGTAGATATCTTCTGCCTACTAATTCCCCACCAAAAGTACAGAACAGCTTTCCGTAGCCTACATCAGATCCTGATCTGCATTGCCATCATGCATTTATTCATAATATTACATGTACATCTGTCAGCACAGTTCCATCTCACTACCTCTGTACTGCTGTCTACTCGACCTTCACTCAGCTCTCTATTGCTTTCTTCTCTCTTCCTTTGTTGGAGTTATATAGCACGCTGATGATATCCACGGTCAGCAGATTTGATCAGTGAGTGTTTGATGAGCTGGCTGTTGTCATATAAGACCGTGTGTAACGAGAAGCTGAGGCATGTGTAATCGGTTGTGAATGAGTAATTTCTATGAATGAGGCATGTGTAAACAGATCTATAAGTGAGGCAGAGGAAGGTGGTGTCCGAAAGCTAAAAAATACACATACAAATCCTGTGTTGCACAATATCCTGGCTACTAAGATGACTCTGTCTGGTCTATTTTGATGGATCTTGCCCTGCCTGCTGCATCTGAAGGAGTGGTTGAAAGCAGTATGTTTGAACATACAAACAATTGCAGTTCAATTTTGACCAACTGTGTTTATTACATATTCCAGGCAACAGTTTTAGTATGAAGGCACTCTTTGGTTTCACACACAAAATGTCTGTAAGCAAGCAGCTCTTGAAACGAGGGGTGAATTTATCATAATTTTCAGTAAAACATGTACAGGGTGGGCCATTTATATGGACACACCTTAATAAAATGGCCACCATGGTCACCACCCATCTTGAAAAGGCCCCCCCCCCCTCACATATACTAATGTGCCACAAACAGAAGTTTAAAAGTTTGAAATATCACTAACCATTCCCATTTTATTAAGGTGTATCCATGTATCCACCCTGTAGAACAATCTAATGCAGATAAACAGAAATTCAAACCTGCTGTAAAGTTGTTATTACCTTAATAACAAAGGCAACAGTTATTACCTTAACTCTATTGCATATACTTGTGTAATTTCTGCAAGTGCATAGAACTTTGCAGTTTGCATTATGTAAACTTTGAAGGTGTTAGAGCCGTAGTTGTGTTCAGTTTAAAACTTTATGTGATATGCTGCTTGATGTTGCAAAGTAGTATTTTTTTATTTGATTGTTTTATTATTAATGTCTTAAATCCATTTTTACTGCACTTTGTTAAAGGTTTTATTTATTTACACATAGAAGCTAGTTAATCAGAAGTCTCACACAATCACAAAGCTTTACTATTAGTATGCGTTTCAGTAACTGCATTGTCAAAATATTTGATTCAAATATTCTTATTTCAATGTACACTACCGATCTGATAAACATTAAGTAAGGGCTGTTTGTAGCACTTTTGCTCCAGTGAGTGTTTTACTAAAGGTTTATGAAAATACACAACGGAGGGGCATGTTGTCACACTATATGCTCTTAAGTCACAATGGGCCCACACAATTTGATACAAAACCTTATGAACAACCTCACGATAACTAGCCCCAGTCTCCCTTATAATATCCAATAATGAGTCATTAATGAAACTTACTATAAAGCATCAGTGTTCAAGGGATGCATTGCTGAATGTTTGTAAGTTTAGGAGGGGCTGCAGGCCTGCGGTTGATCTGATGGAAAACACTGACCATCACACTGTCATGTAACCCGTTGAAACGCATGTCAGTAGATCTGGGCTGGTGATGAAATCCCTGACATTGACTGCACACAGTATCGCGTCATGCGTCTGTTCTCCTGCGCCTTCGTGCATCGCGTCCCGTCGCAACTATTTAAAGATGCCCCATGAAAACACATCAAATACACGTCGCCCTTCTCTCGGGCTTTCGCGACGGTCCAAAACGGTCCAGTGCTTTATTTAATATAATATCCGTACCTACGTGTGTCTGCAGTCCCAGGTCGCCAGAATCCTCCGTCCGGGTCTGTTACTTCGCTCCGCCAGAGCAGAAACCAGATTTAAGCAGATGATGTGGGTTTCCTTTTAGCGTGTCCTAAAGGCTTCCGTAAATGTGGTCCGGTTGAGGTCCGTTAGGAGGGTCCGCTCGCTGAAGTTCAGTCAGTGTGGCCCGTTACATCAGCAGCAGCGGCAGCTCTGCTCTCACACGAGTAAATACAGCGAGCGGGACACCGCAAGGCATCATGGAGCGAGCACTTTAAAGCTGCACAGCCCACACTAAACAAGTCAGCTCAGTCTCTCAGACACACTGCATGTACCGCACGTTTAGGGGTTATTTGGCAAAGTCTGTGGATTTTATTAATGTAACAACTTCTTAACGCTTTAACATTTTTGATTAATCATTATCGATATAATAAACCTGTTTATTAATAAATGCATTCAGCATGATATGGATGAATAACCCCCAATTCTACTTGTTGGATGTGCATTTATTAACTTTTAAGTAGCCTATCATGCAACCCTCATAGTTTTTTTTTTTTAGTTTTTTTTTAATATAGCTAATTAATTAAATTAGATTCCTATATTTATTTATATGTGTAAACAAGCTGTTCCTTGACATTTGAGATATCGATTTTTGCGTTTCACCTTAGAAATTTATATAAGTGTGTGTGGGGGCTTTTTTTCTGAAATTTGTATAAAGACATGGGTATAACAGAGGAATTACAATTTGGAGTCGGTTTATGAGGACACTGCCTATGCCCCTTAGTTCAAAAGGCTTAAAATAGCCTTTAATAGCAGTTTGTACAGTATGAAAACCATTACACATGTAGAAAGTCCCCATAAGCCACAAATACCAACATGTGTGTGTGAGTGAGTGTGTGTTCTTGTTTATGGTTCAAGGATAGTAAAACCTGAAATGTTTAACATTGTGGGGACTGGCCTTTAAAAATGAAATAGCAAATTTTGGAAGTTTATCAAAGTGTCACACGCACCGGATCACGTGAGGTCACGAGGACCCGGAAGTAACCTCACGCAGGTATATAAACAGGAAG
>JAUYWG010000034.1:10980378-10994467 GCA_034779775.1 Enteromius afrohamiltoni | reverse complement strand
TTTTACTCTGCCTGGTGCTGTTTGAGACGCTTTGTTGGATATAATGCAACATGTGAGATTTTTAACATAAGTAACAGTGGGATTTGAACTCAGGACTCCAGCGCTGAAACACAACACTGTATCTACTGAGCCACAGGTCACACTGGGGTTTTCTGTAAAGTGCAAATTGTATAATATGCAGTGGTGGAGATTTAAACCCACATACCGCTCTTCTACGTATGTGAATACCATGTATTTGGTCGCCAATGCCACTGTGGCTTTTAAAATGTTTACTTGAGTTTAAGGCACTTTGTTGGATATAATGCAAAAGCCAATATTTCTAACATATATATACTTCTAGTTAGGGGTTTTGAACTTAGGACATAACAATTTAAAGGCAATAATTAACCTACTGAACCACTGAATCTTGGTGGGTTCTTGTTTATTTTATATGGAAATATGATTTTAAAATATCAGTCTGTAATATAACACTACATAGTATAAGAAAACTAGCCTTCTATTATATTTATACAGGGTAACACTTTCACGTGAAGACCCGAGAAATACCTTAAATGTACTTGGACCCGAACCCGGCTCTTCTCTATAGTTCACATCAGGGGGCGTTCAATTCAGCTCTTACATTTCCTATTGTTACTGCCACAAGTCTTTCACTAGCCTGCCCTCTTGCGGTGAAATATTGCAAATGCATTTAACCTATGTAAATAATATCAAAGCTCTCTGTTCGAAAGGTTAATACGCGATCAATCAAGGACTTTTTGTCAGTTGACTTGGTTCAAAATAACGTTGAATAATTTAAAGCCTGGCTTAATTTTATAAATTACTTGTATAAACAGCCTCCAGTTGCCAAACCACCATGTTAAAACTGTGTCCAACTCACTAGAAATAAGCCATTCATAATTACTATATGTGCATTAACAGTAAGGGTAGGTTTAGGTTTGTTCGAGGTGTAGACATTAATAAAACAGGTAGCATTTTTAAAATAGGTACCTATTTTTTATTCAAAATCTGATAAGGTAGGATGAATCGTGTTATAGACATACCGTACGTCATACGTCAGGTATGTACCTGACGTCACCGCGCTACAGTCTGCAGCGAGGGGAGTAGCACGTGCGCTCCAGTTTTGACAGAAACGATCAGTAGTGAATTAGTCTGGTCTGGCTGGTTGTTGAGTGGTTGTTTACTAGCTGGCTGTGGAAAGCGCTCATTAACGTACAAGGAAACTTTCAAACTCATTTAAAGCCAAATTCACGCGCACCGATTTTTGTAACTTACGCGGTTAAGTTTTGACTGAGTTACCAGGGCGACACGACCGTTTAGAATGCAGCTCAAACGGAACTAAACGTGTCCGTGCGTAAATCCGAGCCGTTTGTTATTAGTCTCGATCCTGTAGCTTCGTAAGAGTCCATCTATCGAGCGTTGACGCGTTTCGTTTTTAGGTTTTTGTCCCTTATGGCCGCTCTTACACCAGCTCTTCTAGTGATGCGCGTACATCAGAGGACGCTCCCAGCAGACTCCAGTTGGCTGCTCGCGGAACTGACGTATCGGTACGTACCTGCGCGACTCAATAAATGTTTGCTTGTTTGACAACACAAACCCGTGAATATCCGCGAGCCTTAAAATCTTGTTTAATAATCTGCTCCTGTGTTTTCGGGCTGTTGTTTTCTCTCTTTAGGTTTAACGGTGTACTATGTTCACGAATGTTAGACCCTCTGGGTACATAAACGTGGTATAACGTTACCCTTGTGCACGTGTAATATTGTGTACATTTAAAGAGGTTAATATATAAGGAGCCTGTCCAACAAATCCAGAAGAAGTCCTGTTTGCGGTTGGAGATGAAAGGAGAAGGACAGATATACAGTACAAACAGTATATAGTCTATACAGATAGGTGCGTTTAGTAACATTATGTGTACAACGAAACAGAAGAATATGCAGACAAATTAGAGTAATTACTAGCATGTGTGAAGAAGGTGTATTTTCTGTGGGACAGTTGTGTTTATGTGTAAGCTGTTTATTCTGAAGCAGCTAAATTATGTTTTTAACAGGTGTTTGTGCAGTTCAGCGGCTGGTACGGCCTCCATGGCAGAGGAACCTTTAGTCACCGCTGGGAATAACTTCCCATTGGATTACAGGCAAGAGCAAGATGTTACGTGCTCCAGACGGGACTCGCACGGATGCTTTGTGAACCCTTGGACAACATGGCAGTTCCCCTCCTACAGTACCATGGCTCGCCTGTTCCTCACAGAGAAGAACAACAGTAATGTTCCCAGTGCCAAAGAGGTAAACGCACACACATAAGAAATACTTCAGCAGTGTGGAATTTAAAATATCACACAAAGAATATTCTTGAGCTTTAGGGCTCTGATTAATTGAATAAACATTTGTCACAGAATATATACTTTATTTTATTTGTCTCAAGAAATTTAGGGTATAGAGGTATATATTTTTAAGCCAGAGAAATGGCTACTAGATGGCATATAAAAATTCATTAAGTGTTACAAATGAATTTCTTTTGATGTTGAAATATTTTTTTCTGTATACATTAAAGTTTTATATTAGATTTATATTTTTTATTTATAATTACATTTTATATTTTTGCATTTTTACCATTTATTTATACCTATTCTTGATTAAACATTTCGAAATATAAAATTGAATAGTTACTTTTTTTATATGCATACGCACACACACATTTACATATTTACTTTCTATACAGTATGTATAAAAATCCTAAATGCATAATTAGAAAAATTAAAAATAAAAAAACATTATAAAGTACATGTAATTTTATTTTTTAAATTAAAATATTTTGTAATTTATAGTTAGTTAGAATGATAGTTTAAATGTATGTTACATTTTATATTCATTAATACATTTTAATTCATTATAAACAATTATATAATGATAATTTACATTTTATCTAAATGTCTTTTTAATGCAAAAATTATTTGCTTGATTACTTGAAATAATATTTATAAGAAATACATAATATTCATAAGTTAACTGAATTAAAAGGGTTTTTATTTTTTAATTTAAAAAAAGTAAACGATTTTGTCTTCTATCTTCAGGTTCTTGACCGTGAATTGCCGATTCAGGAGCCATACTTTGTCCAGAGGCCAGATCAGTGTGGACAGACAGGCACATCTGTGCAAGCAACCTGGCTAGGTCATGCTACTGTACTGGTGGAGATGGAAGGACTAGTGTTTCTGACTGACCCCATGTTCAGCCAGAGAGCCTCTCCAGTGGCGTTCATGGGCCCAAAGCGTTACCGTGACCCGCCTTGCACCATAGAACAGCTTCCTCGCCTGGACGCAGTGGTAATCAGTCACACACACTATGATCACCTCGACGCAGACTCTGTGGCAGCCCTGAACGCTCGCTTCGGTTCCGGTTTGCGCTGGTTTGTGCCTCTCGGGTTGGCCGAATGGATGCAGAAGGCAGGCTGTGAGAATGTCACAGAGCTGGACTGGTGGGTGGGAAGCCGCATTCCCGGGCACGACAAAGTCACATTTTTTTGCACGCCAGCACAACACTGGTGCAAACGCACCCCTGTGGATGACAACAAAACTTTATGGGGAAGCTGGACAATCGTAGGCCCTCATTGTCGTTTCTTCTTCGCTGGGGATACAGGGTACTGTCCAGCGTTTAAAGAGATTGGAAAACGCTTCGGGCCATTCGACCTGGCTGCCATCCCAATCGGAGCATACCTGCCCAGGTAAGTCAGTAAAGAGCAGTTTGATAGCTAATCTAGCTGTCAAATAAACCTTGTTTAATATCTTTAATGTTGCTGGCTCCTTAATGAATTACATTTGTTCATTCTGTGGGCAAAAAAGCAGGTATGTTTATTTGAAGTACATTAATGATCTAACTTGTGTTCTTAGAGGCATCATGAAGTCTCAACATGTGGACCCTGAAGAGGCTGTTCAGATTCACATAGACATCCAGGCTAAAACATCGCTGGCCATTCACTGGGGGACGTTTGCTTTGGCCTATGAGGTATGAGCCTGTCTGTCTCTCCCACACATTCATTCTCTCAGTGTGAATGGCCTCCTGTGAGCTGGCCAGCTGTCACTGCTCTGATTGTGTGTAATTGTTGTCCAGCTGTGGTGGGGAGCCCAGTTTTTGTTGTTGTATTGCGTCATGCTTCACTTCTGTGCCTACGCATTCATGCATCTCTGAGGGAGAGTCTAGCCCCAAGAAGCATTTAGACATTTTTGAGCAGGTTTTAGAGAACTTGTTTTAATGTGTTTTAGGATTAGGTCTTTTTATGCATGTTATATTTATATGTTATTCTAAGGATTAATAAAGGGGAGAGAACACAGTTTTGGGCCTTTATTTAAGCTCTAGGTATTTAGCTAGGATTAGGGATGTTTTGCAGTTCAGGCCCTTTTTTGTTTATTAAAATTACGGTAGAAAAGAGTTCATTTAAAGAATTATACGCAGTATTTCACAGTATTACTGTATTTTCGCTCACATATATGCAGTCTTGGTGAGCAACAGAGACTTCTTTCAAAAATCAAATGTGTATATATATATATATATATATATGTTTTACAGACTTCTGTTCCATTCTGTACTTTTCTCTCTCTCTCAGCATTATCTTGACCCCCCAGCACGTTTGAATGAGGCTATGGTGAATCATGGACTGAATCCAGATCTGTTCTTCACTCTTCATCACGGAGAGTCACGGAAGATCAACCACAAGGACACGCCCTAAACAGAAACCCAGGAAGTATGCAGACATATGTATATACACAGGCTGTGTTTTTATAAATGATTTTACAGCTGCAGATTGTGCTGATCCAGTGGCTGGACTCTGGATTTAATGCAATGTGAATGTTAAAAAATGTATATCTATTTTGATTTAATATAATTGTGATTTACAATATCATGCTGTGACTATAATTGAAGAACATCTGAATTAAACCTCTGCTTATTGGAAAAACATTGGACAGGTGAGATTGTACCTGGACACATAATCGGTCAATATCGCTCATAAGATGTAGAAGAACCAAACCTTAGGAAATTCACTTTATTTGCAATTGTTTAATAACATCATTCCTCAGATAAAAATGCAATATTACAGGAATATACAGCAGAGATTAATTTAAAACTTCCTGTCAAGAACCATACAATCTAAAGATATTTTTTAGTTTTTATTTACTGGTAGCGTGCGTTATAAGCAAGACACACTCTGTCACCAAAGACAGACTGACAGATACAGATACAAACTGTACAATCACTTATTTACAAATCCAATTTTTTGTTGGTTTTTTTCGTTTCACTTTTTTTTGAAAATAGGAGTAGAAAAAGTGATTGAATCTTCAGATTTACGTAGCGTATTCTTTTTAAAATTCTAAATGAACAAATGAAAGAATGATGAAATGAAACAAAAGAGTCTCAGCAAAAGTAGAGGAGGGAATGACCATGCAGACGTCTCACAGAGTTTTCAATAACACCTGGGGTCTAAACGCCATTAAATAGTCCAAAATGTGAATGACCTCTGACGGTGTTTCGTGAGAGACCTGAATGGTCAGCACTGATGCCTTCGAATTCTACCAAAAGCACGACACGCATCTAATTTTAATTCAGCTCGTTAATCTAACAAACAGCTCAGGACCTCAAGACTACACTTCCCGTCCGCACCGTCAATCAAAACTATAGAAGCTGCTCATGTGGTCGATGAAAATAAAGCAACCAAGACGATTCGCTCAAATATTCCCCCCTTCGTGAGTCTTAAGTGGTTAAACGTAAACCGAATCGCCTCCGAACACAGGAAAATGCTGTAATGCAGATTCGGATTACAGCCTCTATAACGGAAAGAATTGCGGACTGCTTGTAGACGAGTGAGCCTCAGGGAATCGACTCCCACAGTCCTGCCACCCAATTGAGAAAGAGAGACCCTACAAATCAAGGCCAGAGCTCAACTTCCATCTCTGCACGAAAGAAAGCAGGATGTGGTAAAGAATAAGTTGTTAAAAGGTTCACTCATACGTGGAAATTTGTGCAATATTAACTCTTTGAGCTCCTCATCATAATCATGACCGTTCCGCCCATCTTCTTCTGTCTCTAGTGCTACATTCGCTGGGTGGAACTAGAGGCGGGGAAATGTCACTCGAAAACCTCAAATTGGTTCATATAAATGCTTTTGTATTTCCCTTCCCCACAGCTGGGGTTTTAAATGCAATCAGTGCACTAAAAAACACAGAAGCGCCGTCTCGCCTACCGCAGGAGACGGTCGGAACAAATCTGCATTAATTATCGTCCCACCTGTGGAAATGAAAACTATGGCAAGATTAACGTTTTGAGCTTAGGGCGAAATTAATATTTACACGACAGCTAAAATCTATGCATAAATTCATCCTTTACTTGGATTATGTGTACGACGTGTCCAACTAAACGTGGTTTAAATGTGCAAATTGTGATTATTGCATCACCACCTTAGCTTTTAGTTTATCATTAAAACTCGTAAAACGCACTACATTAACTTATAATATCAAATTAACAGTCATATAAAGGAGGACATTAGAGATACGTGCTACACAAAGGTTAAACCAGAGGGCAGACATTGCACCTGTCCAGGCTTTCTCTGGGTCAAAGGTCAACCCCACGGCACGTTCCTTCAGTCTGACACATGCAGAATTGGCATACGAACACGCATGAAACCCAGAAACACCGGATGGCCCGAATGCTGATGCTTGAACTACAGACGTCTTAATAAATCCACTAACGTTTTGTGTTCGTACATTACTGGGTTTATCCAAATAAAACAAAGACTAAAGTTTTTTTTTTTTTTTAAAAACTGTGGTTTAAATGTGTTGTGAACCTGTATGGTTGTATCAATGCTGCTCATTTGCTATGAATAGTTTACTCTTTTCTAGGGGGGGTTATATTTCCGAAAATATTCAGCGTTAAATGCATTTAAATGCATTTTTTTTCACATACTCTTTTCATTATTGGGGAGACTTGTTCATGCTACTGCTACAGATGGCGAACCAAAATACAAGCCACAATCAGTCAAAGTCTACCAGAGCAACCTACACTTTCCCTGCTAAAATATCATCTGTTACCTCACCACAACGTTCCCTCCAACCAGTGCGAAATATCTCAACTTCCATCTGATAAATAGTTCTCATATATTAAAATATAGAAAATAATTTCTGATTCTCTGAGAGACGAAAAGCTACATTACAACCATTTGGGCAAAAACCTCACTGAGCAACTAATAAAATATTCAGTCAAATATTTGGTACATTTCCCCAAGGCCTGAGCAGACAGCTCTCTGTGTTCATTCATTAGCGGTTTCATTCAACACAGGCGCTGCTTTTGTGTCATAAAAGCTCGTGGCTTTTCCACACTGTTCTATCATGTGCAGGTGCTCGGAGGGGAACGTGATGTGTTGATCTGAATAAAGCAGCTGTGAAAAAGCCCTCGGATTAAAAAAAAAAAAAAAAAAAATCACACGATTTATCTCATTGCACTCCTCCCTCAGAGAAATAACCCCCGAGCATCCTGCTTAAAAACAGGCCGGACGAGCGGAGTTTCAAAAGGAGCTACTGTGGTGAATACGAATGATTTACTCTATATTTCTTTATCATAAATTTAATTTCTATCTATACGTAGTCACTACATACATTCTCAAACACGGTTGTGTGTAGCCATTTTAACCCTGACATTCAGCAGATATAGATGAGTTTATATCGTCTCTTCTCATGTGTTAATACTTTTCTATAAGTCTATAAAAATATACAATCATTGGCTAATGAAGGGAGAGGAGGACTCTGTCCGCTAGGTCGATTCTTTAGATTCCATGCAAACGAGAACAAAAATTTTTTAATAATAATAATTAAAGTTTAGCATCCAGATCCATTATTTTCAACCTAAATCTCCTCACCCAACGCAGATTGTCCATGAGACTTGAGAAATGAAAGGGGATTTCTAACGTTTCCACTTAATAAAGAGAGAGTTCATGTGTGTGACCTTCTATTTAAAGTGAGCCCGTTCACCCGCATGGATGCCGTAATAAAACGCCTTCACTGTGATGTCTGCCAGGAAAGGACAAGGAGGGTGAACGAATGAAAAGATAAAGGGGGAAAAGCGAGAGTGAAAGACAGAGAGCTGCTCTTGCGTATCATGCACCTTTCAGCTGAGCACAAGATATGCAAAATCATTTTCACACCAACGAGACGCTTCTCTCCTCCGTCTGTATTTACACCTTCACTCCTCGTCATCAGTGTTTCCTCAATGCTTCAAAAATGAAAACAACAAAAGAATTACTCAAAACGCTTGGCACACCAAAAGAATCCTCATGCAGAGATAATTGAAACCAACAGAAGAAAAACATCGAACCAAACTGACCCGCACAAGATTATTTCAAAATACTCAATACTCAGATGCACCCGATTTCAAGTATGACAGGTTTCTTCAATTTAAAGTTCTGTAACTTAATACACAACAGTGAATATATTTCTCTCTGTATCTTTGCTGATTTTTGTACAGCTGTAGTTCTGAAGGAAACTGTTGTACAGTCAAAGTTATTGCATTGTTTTTGCATATCTTGTGGTATGCAAGCACATACGCATGCACTCACGCACTCACTCATCCTGCATATACTAACACAAACACCACACAAACGCGCTCGTTTCCGCACTCTGCATATGCTAAACACGGAGAAACTCGCACACGTACACAACCAAGGCCTCGAAATATGCCTGGGGCAGCCTCACAATGACGTATGGCACGTGTGTGTAGGAGATATGAGGGTGTGGTGGTGGCTTTGGAACAGAGCAGGTGGGTTCTGGCTACATTTGTCACGTTTTTTTCACAAGCTTTGCAGAGCAGAGACCTCCTGTAAACATTCAGGAACTCAATCGACCAAAAAAAACAACAAAAAAATGGCACAGGACTGGAGAGACTGAGATCGAATGCAATGTTCGAGGCCAGGGCGCTCTGTAGAAAGTGAGGAGGCAGCTAGACAAAAATAGTCCGTTATTTGTTATCATACAATGGAAAGAGAAATTCATATCGTCTGAAGTAGTGTGCAAAACGGTGATGGAACTTCTAACCCGGTCTAGTGTGGCACGAACAGAGAGACGCCTGGAAGTGGATTGGTCAGGTTTCTCATCGGCGCATGTGTTTAGGGGACGCACTCCATCCCGTCGACACATTACCAACACAACGCTTCAACACCTCATTTGCATAATAGATCGATAAGTAGCTCTCTGTGTCTGCCGAACTGCATGGAAACAGTGTTAAACGCAGCAGAAAAATATCCTTAACAATAAGAGTACTAATAATAATGGCAATCAATAACATTGTATGATGATGACACTGCTGATGTAGGTACTTTCATAATGATGGTCATATAGTTAGCCCTGTGTGAACTACATTAGAGTTTTTAAATGATGCGCTACCCAGACATCCCTGAATACTCCACCCTTCCTCTTCTCAAAGTGCACCTTTACTGACCTTCCGAAGATCTGCCGTTTCCTGTGTCGAGCAGGTGGGATCATGACCGAATCGAAGCTGTCGGCTGAATGTTTCTGGAGATCAGCAGTGAAGAAACATCAGTAGTTTCAGAGCAAACGTGAGTCAGATCCAACAGCAGCTGCGAGACCCGTCACTGCTACCTGCACCCAGGTGAGTGACACTGCTCATTTACAGCTTGTGAGCTACCAATAAACATTGTGAAAGAGACCCGGACCCCGGCAGAACACGCTTCACCTCTGACAGGAATAAATAAATAAATATTTTTTTTCTTGTGTGTGTCTGTAAGAGGCATTGGATTCACAACACTGCATCTGGCATAAACATCTTAACGCCTTCAATAATAATAATAATTTAAGAAAGAAAAAAAAAAACAGCATCCATCTTGTGTGCAAACAACAGTATAAACACTAAATGCTGGGAAAAAAAAGAAAACCTGAAGCCGATCTGGAATAAAAGGCCACTGATGCAATGACCCGTACCTTATACAGCTAGCAGTTTCCTGAAAGCTGTAACGGTACACAAGAAAGAGAGCAATTCAGAGAGTTCAGTCTTCCGCTGATAAAAGGAAAAGCTATGTGCAGGCTGAACTATAGAAATCAAATCCGGGAAAAAAACAAGCAGCAAAAATCATCAACTGAACACAAAAAGGAGAAGGAAGATGTGAGGGCGCTTGCAGACGACACTTCTCCTGATGATCGGATGAATGGAAAAATGGAAAGGAAAGAGAGAGCCGCTCCAATGTGTCCAATCTCTCAAACCCCGGGTGGTAAATTCCAGACACGGCCCTCAAGATCCACCTGCTCGGCACCGAGCGTCCTCGCCGATGCTGCTTCCGTCGAGTCCTACCGCCACACATAGGTCAGCGCAAACTCTTTTCCCTTCATTCCCTGCTCGGTCAGGGTTTCGTTTCCTTACTGCAATCAAGGTTGTGAGAACTGTGAGGCACTTTAGAAACAAGCACACACAAACATGTACACACGCCTACTCGCTCGTGCTCTCGCAAACACACGGACGAACTAAAAAACCAACTCGGTCTCAGCTAAGCAGAATGGCCTTATACCCCTACGGTAGGTATACGCAACAGACGGGTCAGACTGCAGGACAGCAGTGTCCTCAGAGAGAGCTGGGCTAAGACACAGGAAGTCCTCCGTTGCTGCTGCTGTTCCCCCTACAAACTGGTCACGCACTCCATGTCCTCGTCCTCCATCAGAGTGCTTTTCCGCTGCCCCGCCCCCTCGGAACGCTCAAGCTCCGCCCCGAGCAGCTCGTCGGAGCCCGTGGCGGTCGAGAGGCCCAACGCGTGGCTGCAACGGGACTCCTGCGAGCCAGTGTCTCTGCACTGTATGAAGGGTAGCAGGTTTCCGTTGGCGTTGGGCGGCGCGTTGGCGTTGAGAATGTTGTCGGCGGCATTCTCCATCTCCTCCATGGTCATGTCGCAGGCATCCGCTAGTTCCTGCTTCGCTACCTGGATGAAGGAGGGATCCTGTGCATAGCGACCCAAACCCTCGGATATCAACACCTGTACAAAGAAAGAATAAGAACTTTTAGGGGTGTTTTTGCAATGATGTCATAGAACAAGGATCATCAAACTTGATCCTGGAGGGCCGGTTTCCTGCAGAAATTTTAAATATAGCTAGTAAGAGCTTGATTAGTTACAGTACTTCAGGTGTGTTTGATTAGGGTTGTTATATTTCACAGTTCTTACTATATAACTCGCAAATGTGAGTTTATATCCCAAATTCAGTTTTTTTTCTTGCAATTTTTTTGGGTGAACTATTGATTTAAATGTGTATTTTTGGATGTTTTCTACCCACAAGTCTGAAGACGACAAATTTTGCAATCAAAATAGCCCTAAATTTCCAAACTGATCAGTGCTTTAAGAAAAAGCAGCTTACAGCCTCCACGAGGCTGCCGGCGCTCCCGTGTGACAGGGATGTGGAGTCTCTGCGTGTGACCGGAGGAACAGTGAGGGACACGGGTCGCTGCGTCCTCTGCACGCTCCTGCTGTGGTTGCCGTTACTGTCACTGTACCACGAGCTGCAGTTCACAGACGGCATACTGCTGTTGAGTTTCTCGTAAGAGCCACTGCCCTCAAGCCGCAGAGACGGAACGGGCTGGTAGCACGGCCCTCCCCCGCCGCGGCCGCTGGGACTCGCAGGAGGTGTAGAGCACAGACGCGTGAACAGCGTCGGAGAATGACTCCGTCTCAGCAAGGGACTCAACCCCGCCACAGCAAGAGCCTTTGAAAAACACAAGAGGAATAAGTGAAAAGACAAAAAGCACTTTGTCAAGCATGTGTGGGTGTGCCATAAGCTCACCTGATGGTGCACTAGGTGCAGTGGTAGTGCTGTTTTCTGAGAAACATCAGGTCTGTTATGTTTTCTCAGACACTCCAAGTGAAAGGAAGACCGACGACCTGCAGTGGAAATTAAATATGCACTCGACTTCAGCATCGCATTTGAAGCAAAACTAATGACTGTACTGATTTATGTTATGAATGTGTGCGAGTATGTACCCAGTGCAGTGGGGCAGAGAAAGGCCCGTCTTCGTGGAGACTGCCACGGCCTCCTCTCTTCCCCTACATCTGCCTCCACCATTGGAGCCAATTGCTTGCTCTCTTCATCCTGAAATTCCAGCCTGCACCCCGCACAGATACATTCAAATTATTAAAATATTATTCTTTCTAGAAGCCTGAATCTCTAAAAGCCTGAGTCAAAATAGATCCGCTAAAAAGTACAAAAACAAAAATTTTGATTTGACTTTGTGTAGTGATGACAGAACTTTTTTCCAGTAGAAAGAACTCACTAAGAGCTTTCATCTGATATATATATATATTTATATTTTGCAAATGTTGAAAGATTTTTGAAAGAACTCTCTTATGATCATCAAGGCTGCATTTATTTGATAAAAAAATATATATATATGGTAAACACAGGAATATGATCAAATATTACTGCCATATAAATTATTTAAAAATATATAAAATTATATAATTAACACCTTGAATATATTTTCTAATGAAATATTTTTCTATGATGATTTGTTAAAGGTTTTTAATTATTATTTTTCATTTATTTGAATTAAAAATCTTTTGTATAAATATAAATATTTATTATATTTATAAATATTATATATAAATATAAATGTTAATTTAATGCATCCTTGCTGAATAAAAGTATTTATTTCAAAAATGCATGACCCCATTTATGTACTTTTTTACTGAAATTGACTGAATGTGTATATAATGAACTCATATGAAATTCTATTTTTAGGACCATCATGACCACAGCTTGTTTGGAAGGCACTGTTAATAATTAGGGGGTCAGATTTGGCAACCTCTACTAAGCCATTTTTAATCAATTTATAGAAAGAAAATAAGCTACTGTAGGTCAGTATCTCACGCTTGTTGTATTAAATATTCTGAATTTAAACAGATGAATGCAGTATTACATGTCCATTGAGAGCATGGTCTGATCTCTCTCATCTAGAAATGTTTCATCGTACGTCTCATCTGTTGAAGCTTCCTCTCGCCGTATTATAGGGAGACGACTGTCACTGGAATCAGAGCTTCACAAAACACACAAGTGAACCATAAGCATATTGCACATCTTAATCATCTGAAAGGCCTCAGAAAGTGAAGAAAGCTTGCCTGTACAATTAACAGCGGTTACTCTCTCCTCAAGCTCTCATAAGGCTATTATAATGTAAACACAAACAACTATAGCAGCTAACAAACCTTACAGCATAGCTTAAACCGATTGTGTCACATTACAGAAGCACTGCTATTATTTTTGCATAGAAACCTTATGATATTAGATTTAAGAGGAGAACAAGTTTGTAAAGGGGCACTTCATAAAGACTCGAGGTCCACTAACAGAAATAAGTGCATGTCCTGAGCTGTCAGAGCTGCTTGTAAAGTTAATGCTTTTGTATTTTGGTCTAAATGAAGAGCCCCTCCTGCACAGCCTGGAAATGACCAGCAGGTTGAGCTTCAAAACAAACAATTACATGGCCTAGCAGAGCGGTTCTCAACTGGTGTGTCACAAAGAAAAATAATTGAAAACTAATGCGTACATGACAACTAATGTGACTAACCATATAAACTTGCTTTGTAATAATGAACAAATTTAAATTACAAAATAAATCGGCTTATGTTAAAGGGGCTGCAGTCAATCAAACTCTACAGAATTTTGCTCCAAATCAGTTTTTTTTTAGTCTGCAGTATTGCTACAGATTAATCTGTCAGCAATGTTATTGTAGTATTTATATACCATTTTCTATTTTACAATTTTATATTTATTAATACTTTGAATACATTTTATATAATTAAAAAGTTTGCATTTTACCTGAAGTTGTCGTAATTTTAAGTAATTTTATAATCTTTTTTCTCCAAATCACAATATTTTGTTACAAATAGTCAGTTATTTTAGAATTATTTACATATTACTATTACAGTATTAATATATTTTTATGTGTGTGTATATATATATATATTTAAAATTAATATTATGAATTTGAATTCCTCTATTTTTTTAGTTAATGTAAATTATGTTATGTTAATGTTTTAGTTAGAGTTTTTGCTTTAATTTTATTTATATATA
>JAUYWG010000034.1:10960429-10971917 GCA_034779775.1 Enteromius afrohamiltoni | reverse complement strand
TGTCTCTTCAATCATTGGCTTTAAATGTGCTTAACTGTCATAAAAAAATAACAAATTAAATTTTATATATATATATATATATATATATAATAGTTTCTTTTATGACAGTTAAGCACAATTAAACTTACTTCCCTCAAATACGAGTACAAATTAATTAGAAAAATATATATTTTATAATGTATTCCAATTTAAATAATTTAGTATTTAATGTATAAATCATTTGTGCTTTATTACATGTAAACTATTGTTTTTTGCCAAAATGACTTTTAGTAGCATTCCGAACTAATGACCTATTATTGAATTTTAAAATGAATATGCAAATATGCTTAATTTTTTCATACAAAACAATTTCATGAGATCACCATGTCAGCCACTAGAAGTTACTTGAATGCATCATAACTGGCTTAGCCAATTAAGTTCAGTGATTGAGGTCCTATCAGCCAGTCAACACCTAATGACACAGGGAGCAGGTCTACCAAGAATGCTGTGCGGGTGTAAGGAAGAAAGAGAGAAGAGACAGAGGAAAAACACTGAAAAAAGGAAGGAAAATGCAGAACAGAGAGACAGAAAAGAAGAGGCATTCATAGAGAAGGATGCAATGTGGCATCGTCAGCAAGACAGAGCTGGCAAACACTCCCATCTCTCCACCCCCCGCTTCTGTCCAATCAGACACCGCGAATCAGAGAGCGCCTCCAACAGGCAGGGAGGACAAAGCACTGAGAGGAGCAGAGCGGCCTCAGGGGGAGGAGGGGTGACATTAACGCTTTTCTAAGGGAGAACAGAGTCGTCCGGTTCCACTCTAATCTCCTTGTAGCACTGAGAGGAGGGACTGGCTATCAGCACGGATTCATCATTTTCATTTCAGATCGCTAATCAGATTAATTAACAGGTTAATGAAGCATGAGGAAAAAAGTGCTCAGAGTTTTCTCAAAGGAAAGAAAAGGGGGAAACAAAAAACAAATCAATCCAAACACAATGTTGGGTCAAAGGTCATGCCTTCAGATCAAATTAGATGCTGGATGACGAGAAAACTCCAACCAAATCAAACCCAGTCAGTGCTGAAATGGATGTGTATAGCAAAACAGGGGGTATATCTCCAACATAACTGCTGTCAATCATAGATAACCTTCATTAACGCATTTTGATCAGAGAGCCCAAATCAAGAATGAACGCTTACATAGAGCTGTAGTCTTGTATCTGAAACACACCATTCAAAAGCTCGGAGGCAGTAATACTGATTGAGTCATTGATTTATTGATTGTGATGTATCATGGTTTCCACAAAAATATTAAGCAGCACAGCAGTTTCTAGCGCTGATCAAAAAACAAAAAAAATAGTTACTTCTCCAGCCAATCAGCTTAAGGAGCATGTGACTGCCAAAAATTCAGCTTTACTATCACAGGAATAAAATATATTCAAATAGAAAACACACTGTAATGATATTGTAACATATTATATATTTTAATAAAACATTTTTTTAATTGTAATATAATATTTCACATTTTAAATAGCCTCGTTGTGCGTACGAGATTTTCTTTCAGCTTTCAATTTTAAACACTTGTTAATAGTAATAGTAGTTTTTAATATTACCTTTACTTCAAAACATACTGGCCAAGTCAAGTCTGACACATTTTAACTCAAGATCTAAAAACAGCATGCATAAGGCACAGATGCAACATTTTGACAATTCTATATTTTACAAGTGAAGATTTAGACCCAGCCAATCTAGCTGATATCTAACGGTTTAAGAAATATTTTGACCTTACATGCACTATTGCTGTTTACACACATGCAACAAGACTGGTCGCCAATCTAAATGAAGCCTAAAAATGTAATACTACACTATGAAATTGGATACAAATACAAGTTTTTTCTAAAGAGGATCTGGGCTCTTCTTTCAAAATCAGTTTGAAGATTTATGAATTGATTCAACAGAAGAGAAACATTTATATCAGCATTCATTGAGGGACAAGAAACACTGATAAGATTGACCATCCATCTTAATGTGGCAATTTCCAAAACAATTCATCAGTCTATATTGATCGTGTAGCCGGAATATATCACCCTGAGCGCTATACAAGGTCATTCATGCCTATGTGTGCGGGTGGAGGGTTAAAGCAACTCATCTTTGTTAGTGTGGGAGGGTTAAGGGGGGTGCAGGCAGGCAGATTGAGAGAGAGAGATTACTTACGTTAACCTCTGTGATGGCTATATCAACAACACTACCCACTACAATAAGGGCATCAAATGTGTTCCATGCATCAACAAAATAATGCTGGACGGAAAACAACAAATAAATAAAATAAATAAATAAATGAAAAAGAAAAGGAGAGAGGAGAAAATAAGGAAGAAAACAGTTACACATGAACAATTAACTCACAGAAGACATGAGGAAAAAATCATAAAATCAAATGACGGGTGTGAGGAAATCAAAAACGAAATCAGAGAATCCCATGATGACCCGGGACCTGTCATGCTCCACAGCAGCAGTCAAACATCCATCAAAACCACCCTGAAAAGAACGGCCAGGGGTCCTGGGTTAGTTAAGGTGTGACTGTTAGTTACAGCAAAACATACATCGCGGCTTGGAGGATGAAAAGAAACGCTCGCTCGCTCTCTCTCTCTCTTTCACGGGGCCTACCGAAAAACTCTCCTGTGCCATCACTTTTTCTCCTGCCCTAAATAAACCTCTCACCACCAGAGGGCGACCTGCCACAGCAGCCATCTTGCCTTCGGAACAGGAAATGAAGAGTTGGAGGAGACAGCAGGAGCAGAGAATGGCAGGAAGCACACAGGAATGAAAGACAGCAGAGATGGACAGGAGAGCAAAAGAGAAGAAGGGAGTTGGGAAAAGAAAGAGAGAGAGAGAGAGGTGGCGATGTACTTACGTTGATTTCACTCAGAATGACGTCTATAATGCTGCCAATTACGATGAGGAAGTCAAAAACATTCCAGGGGTCACTAAAGTAACCCTACACAGGACGAGGGGAAGGTGGGGGTGAGGGGTGAGAGAGGGCAGTTAGAGAGGCAGAATTGACCATCACTAGCGCTGCCGTACCCATGATGCATGAGCACAGTCAACCCACAACCAGCCAATCACCATTCAGCACAACTATAGAAATTAATTTGATTAATTATATCCATTTCCTCAAGAAAACACTCTTCGATTTGTGTTGATGCTCTCGTTTACAAGGAAAAGATGAGTGTAGGGGCTCTAGAGGGAGGCCCCTTTATCCTGCAAGCGGATGGCATCTCTACTGACACCATCTTTCCGATATCTGATTTGTGCTTAATAGGGCAGGAAAACCTTTAATGGACTGGAAATGGCTGCCAAGTTATGCGAGAAATAAAACTCTTTAAACACTAACTGATGGAATTACGTCTTAAGGCAGGCGATGAAACTCATTTCTGAAGAAGAGCGAGAGAGAGACTGTCATTTTACATTACATTCGTTTCAGTCCTCGTCTGTGGGGCAAAACTAGTGACTAGTAAAACATTTCAGGTCGAAGACATAGAGGTTCAATAAGTAAGACGTCACATTTCTGAAGATAAGCAAAGCGTTATCCGCTGTAAACTGTGCATTTGATGACGCGAACAAAAACGGAAATGGAAAACGTTTAGCCTGGAGGACAGCTGTAAATTGTTAAAAAAAAAACAACAACAAAAAAAACAACACAATTCAAAGCACAGATAATAAAGTACTGTTTAGTGCATGATAAAACTTCATTTTTAAAAATAGCTGAATCTGATTTTTTCCAAAATATATAATTATATACAATTTCATTTTCAAGATGTCCTGTACACCAATGTCTAATAACAGAATGATTTGGAATGAAAACCAGCTCTTGAAATAAACATGCAAGGCGTACCCTGGGTTTGAAGGCGATGAGTTTGAGGATCATTTCCACAGTGAAGAGGCCGGTGAACAACATATTGAGGATATTCATAGCTTTGCTGAAGGATTGGGATTGGCCATGATGCTGAAAATGCATGAATTCATCAAAAATATTAGATGTGTGTATTTGAGTCTGTGCATTAGTGCAGTTGTAGTGAGCATACTGACCTGCATGGCCAGGCAGATGGTGTTGAGAAGGATGAGGGTGAACATCAGGTACTCAAAGTAGGTGGAGTTCACCACGTACCACACCTTGTACTGATACGGGTTCTTGGGGATGTACCTGCGCAGGGGGCGGGCCTTCAGGGCATATTCCACACACTGACGCTGTACACACACAGCAGAAGTATGGAGATGTAGTTAGACTTTTAAATGTTTGTTTGCTTCCTGTAGAGATGTTGTCCTGAGTCTACCTGGTTCTTGTCCAGCTCGCAGTTTTTGTACTCTTGCTCTCCCTGCTCCTGAAATGTCACAATGACGAAACCTACGAATATGTTCATCATGAAGAAGGCGATGATGATGATGTAGATGATGAAGAATATAGAGATGATCACGCGGTAGTTGTAGATTGGGCCAACATCCTCTGCATGGGAGTCGATTGCTCTGTAGAGGAGCCTGTGGGAGAACAGAGAGCTTCATGTCAGTGTTTTGAAACGATTATGAAATTTGAAATGATTCATTTATTTGAATGACAGTTATATTTGTAGCAACAACCAACAATACATCGTATGGGTCAAAATGAATGATTTTTGTTTTCTTTTAGACCAAAAATCATTAGGTTAATAAGTAAAGATCATGTTCCTTGAAGATATTAAAGTCAGTTCTCTCAATATTTAGATTTTTATGCATCCTTAGATTGCACAGGTTCAAATAGTTGTACCTCGAACAAAGATAGTCCTTTGCTTACAAAACTATACATCAACGGAAAGCTTATTTTCCTGCAGTTATATCTGATCAGATGTCATTATTTATCTTCTAGCTCTGGTTTAACAAATCTTCATTTTCAGACTTTTCTACGCTAATTTTGTTCCTATTTGTTCTGTTTTTTACCATGGGATTGTCATGAGTCGTGAGTAACTACAATTTCACAAGCTCCAGCCTGGATCCAGAACACTTAAATGATGCCAACCCCACATGATGCCAACCCCACAGAGGACTTCAGATGATGCCAACCCTGGAACAACACACAGCACTACTGATCTCTGCTACTAATTTATAATGTTCCTTGTCTGTTCGATTACGTTATTAATTGATCTATATCACACATATCACAAACTACTACTACATATACTGTAAAACATTACTTTGGTGTAAAGCTGCTTTGCAATGACATGTATCATGAAAAGCGCTATACAAATAAATTTGAATTGAATTGAATTGAATTATTTATTTATTACAGATGATCATACATCTCAATTTTTTATGACCTGTTTTGTAGTTTTGTAGGGGTCACATTTAAGAAGCTTTTAGAAATTGTTATTCATTCATTCAGAAGTTTCAGGAGGGATGCATTAAACTTATCAAAAGTGACAGTAAAGACACTTACGAAAATATTTAATTCCAGAAATAAATATATGAATATATGTTTATTTATATTTAAAGATTTTCACAAAAATATTAACAAAACATGTTTCATAAGCACAAAATCAGCATGTAATGGCTGCTGAAAATCTGATTTGCCAAAATAATTATATATTTTAAAAGATATTAATAGAAAACTATAAGCTTTAAAATAAATAGTGTAATAATATTTCACTATCTTCCAGTTTTTATTGTTTGTAACTAGTGAAACTTGTGTGTAAGAAGAAGTATGTGTGTGTTTGTGTATCGCACCCTGGCCAACCCTCAAAAGTGGACACGGCAAACAGAGCCATCATGCCCTGCAGGACATCATCAAAGTTGAAGTCACTGTTCTCCCACGAACGCTGTGCTTTCTCTGGCTTCCCAACATTCCCGTCTTTATATAATATATAGGACCCCCTGTAAAACACACAGAGTGCACACACACAAATACGAATGAGCTGGGTTTTTTATCGCAAATTTTACTGTAAACTTTGTACCCAAAGGGACGTTACCGGCATTCGGCCTGTGTCTGTTTAGAAGTGTCTGTGCAGTAGAAGAATTTGCCCTAGAAAACAAATCAGTTCACAAACTTTAAACAAAATATCTGTCCAGCAGCACCACATGCCACAACAGCAACATTAATATATATTCCAATCATGTTTAGCAGTAATGTATCAATCTGTCACTGTTTTGTTCTGTGACAGAACAACTTACCTTGAAAAGTTGAACACCAATACAGGCAAACATGAACTGCAGCAAAGTGGTGACGATGACGATGTTCCCGATGGTACGGATGGCTACAAACACACACTGGACCACATGCTGTGGACGCAAACAAGGCTCTCCATTAAAATCATCTAAATCATCATAAAGTCATCTGAACAGACTTTTTGTGAATGAGAGACTCACTTTGAGGCCCTTGGCTCTGTTGATTGCTCTCAGGGGCCTCAACACCCTCAGCACTCTGAGAATCTTCACTACATTAATGGCACTTGACCTGTGAATCACAGCACAGTTTGGCACCACCAATCAGAACGGTTAATTACTGATCATGTGACAACACTATACAGAAAAGCAGATGCCCACGGACAGCAGTGTAGTTTGAAATTTCTAGATTAAATGCAATAATCACATTTTAAACCAAAGACTTAATGATAAATTAATGATCAGTTTTATATATATATATATATATATATATGTTTTTTCCATCTACTGTAATATTTAGAATTAGTTTATTTCTGTTTCTATAACCAAAAAGTATTTTTAATAGTTGTATTTGTAGTAAACAATAACAACACTGAATTGGTGGACATAAATAGCATTTAATTGGACATTGGTATTAAAAAGGGTGACACTGATAATGTTATTTGTGACATGGAAAGCAGTAGTACTAGTTAATTTGTCAGTTAGTTTAGCAAAAGATACTTACTGAATTCCAGAGGAGATCAGAGACACACTGACCACCACCAGATCCAAAATATTAAAATAATTCCGACAAAATGAACCCTTATGTAGGAATGCTCCATACGCTGTCATCTGAGAGGAACAGTGGACAAATGGAGAGTCAGTGAGGAATTAGATGGGTGTGAAAGAAACACAGAGAAGGCTGTAGTAGGAAAGATATTATTAGCATGAAATGAACTGGGACACTTGTACCTTTAAAGTGTAAATTTACCTTTAATATGATCTCTATGGTGAAGATTCCTGTAAACACATAATCTGCATAGCCTAGAATCTAGCAGAGAAAAAGAGAGACACGCTCATATCAAAACCTCATAACAGCAGCGCTACAAATGTGATGTGCATGTCAGTGTGTGTTTGTGTGTACCTGATTCCTGAATGAGTCATTATTCACTGGGTCCTCCGCTGCCAGTGAAATACTGCTCAGCAGTATAAAGAACAGGATTAAATTGGTGAAGATGTTGTGGTTTACAATCTTATGACACAAAACCCTGAACCTACAGAAGAGAGAGCGTGCAAAAATTGGTTTCGAGAGACAGTTTTGGGTTCAGATTTTGAACGCATGCTAAATAACATAGCCCACTGATGTAGAAATTAAGATCTGTAAGTGTGCATGAGGTTTTCATACTTGTTAGAGGGGCTAAAAATAAAGAAAGCTTTGGCTTCTGGTATGGGAACGGCTTTCTCCTTCAGCTGAATGTCGGAGAGTGGACGTGGACGAGGACCTACTGGCATCTCTGGCTCCTCTTCGTCCTCCTCTCCTGCTGAAAAGAGCAAACAAGAGAGACTTTTCTCAAAGAATTCCACGCATCATCCCTCAACATTTCCACACACGTCTTTGCATTACTGTAAAAAAAAGTGAAGATGACAAACACCAGGAAATGTGTTGAACTTGGGGGAAATCAACAAGAGTAAAAAGAAAGATCTTTGCTCAACCGAAAAACAATCCACATGGAGTGCTCCCAGAGCTGAATAAAACAGGCCTGGGCTCTTCTGAGGAATTGCTTTTGACTGCTTCTTCAGTTTTTTTTAATGAAAACAGTGTTTTTTTTAACACTTTCTCTTAACACACCTGGGAAATCGTTCACAGGATATGGATTCTTCTCCTCGTTCTCCTCCCCTGTGTATTCATCTATGTTGATCTGAAATCAGACGGCAAACAATAAAAAGCTATTTTAAAATATTTTTATAATATTATTTTTATATTATTTATAAAAATGACTATAAAAGGTCATTTGTGACCATGGTCCACAAAACCAGTCATCAGTTGCACAGGTATATTTGTAGCAATAGCCAAAAAATACATTGTATTGGTTTTTCAAAATTATTGATTTTTCTTTTATGCCAAAAATCATTAGGACATTAAATAAAGATCATGTTCTATGAAGATATTTTGTAAATTTCCTACCATAAATATAACAGTATTTTTTATTAGTAACTTCATTTGGTCAACTTTAAAGGCGATTTTCTCAATATTTAATATTTATCTCGGATTCCAGATTTTCAAATAGTTGTATATGAGATGGTTTTGTACTTTTTATTATTGCTTGACCCTAATCCTCTTCTGCATTCAGATTATGTATAAGTCTTAATTACAAAAGATTGACCTATATGACTGGTTTTGTGGTCCAGAGTCACATTTAAAAAAAACAATGTTACATTGTTTGTTGTTTTTTTAAAAATAATGTTTGCACCTGTTCATTTGTTAATATCTACAGTACTTATTTGTGTGTCTGCGGTCTTTTATCATGTGCAGTTCATTTGCGTTTGACGGCATGCATGAAAACAGCGTATTTCTGCTTTCACTCAAAATAGGCATATTCAAAATTTAAAAATATATAATTTATATTTTAGGATGAAACTTCACAGACACTTTCTTAGGGAACCTGAGATTATATTACATCTTGTAAAAATGGGCATAAAAGCTGCTCTTTATTCTATGTTGTAATGTGACCTCTTGATAGCGACCTTAGTGGCAGTTGGAGTCTCTCCATCAGAAGTGATGGATTTTAGTTCAATCTTTTCCTCTTTCTTTTCATCCTCTAGAGGTGGTTTCTCAGAGTCCTGACGCTTCTCTGGACTGGCCGTTCTGTAAGACATCAGACATCATATCATAAATGTGTGCATGTGCAGCTTTACGGTCGCACTAAGCACCTGTATTTACAGCTCTTCAGAGAGGCAAAACACTTCTGTATACTTAATTTCCTCAATGTTAAACTAATGAAGTCATAACCAATAAACTTAATGAGCTCATTAAGCAGAGGGCAGGAAATCTCAAAGCATTGAACTCATGTGAACTGTGAGTCACTGAACCTGGCCAGCTTCTTCCTCTCTTTCTCCTCCTCTTCCTCTTTCTGCGCAGATGTCAGACTCTCGGCGTCAGCCAGGTTGTCCACGGCAATGGCCAAGAAGACATTCAGGAGGATGTCTGTTTAGAGTTCAGAAATGTTATGATCAGTTTTATTATCTATTTGTTTTATTTTGTCACATGGGTTGTGTTAAACAAGTTTTCTTTAGGATACAGTTTCCGCAGATGAAGAGGATGATGAAATAAATGCAGACAAGCATGCCAGGAAAGGAGGGTCCACCGTACGCCATGATCCCATCATACATCACTGAGTTCCAGTCCTCTCCGGTCAAAATCTGCAATCACAAAATCCAACATGGGTCAGGTTTGAAAACACATGAAGAGTGTGGCCTGTGATTCAGATTGTGGCAGAACCTGAAAGACGGTGAGGAGAGACTGGGGAAAGTTATCGAAGGTGCTGCGGCGTGTCTCGTCAAAGTTGAACTTGCCACCAAAGAGCTGCATTCCTAGCAGACTGAAGATGATGATGAACAGGAAGAGCAGAAGAAGCAGGGATGCAATAGACCGCACCGAGTTCAGCAGAGACGCCACCAGATTACTCAGAGAGTTCCAGTACCTGAGAGAAAACAGTCAGCATTAAGACAAAGACACACCCCACATTTAACAAAACGCACGTCTTTAACACATACCTGGTGATCTTGAAGATGCGGAGTAGACGCACACAGCGCAGCACAGAGATGCCGAGGGGTGACATAATTTTGATTTCCACCAGGATAGTCTCCAGAATTCCACCACACACCACAAAACTGTCAAAGCGGTTAAAAAGGGAGACGAAATAGGCCTGTAGGCCCAGGCTGTACATCTTCAGCAGCATCTCACCAGTAAAAAGAGCCAGCAACACCTTATTGGCGATTTCTGTAAACACAAAAACAACACATCCATTCATTATGACGCAAAGACCTGATTGTTTTAAGAATATAATCCTTTCAGCATATTAGAATGATTTCTGAAGGATCATGTGACACTGAAGTCTATGTCTGTGGGGGAAAAAAATTATATATTATGACATCACATTAAATCAGCACTGCATTATTTAGTGTTAGGTAATGTTATTAACAGAGCGTCCTTGGTTGGTACATTTCCTTGTAGACAAATCAAACCAAGGTTCTGAGATCAATAACCTAATAACATCTGATGAGGTTTTATGGGACTGGATGGTCACTGCTGAGCTCTGAGAGATTTGAGATATGGGAGTCATAAAAGTAGCTTTGCCAAGGACAGCTAATTAAAATAACAAGCCCATCACACATATACTTTTATAAATATTTGACTGCTCAAATCTGCATTGCTGTATATTTTAGTAGCAACAGTATATTGAAATGCATACACCATAGTAGTGTTGAGTACCTTGCACATTAGTGAGCCACTGTGGCTGCTGGTGGTGCTCAGAGGCAATGGTAAGTGTGTTCAAAAACACCAGGAAAATCACCAGCCAATAAAACACATTTGACTTCACTGCTGCACGGCACGTGCGCCGACATAAACGATTCCATCTGCGTGAATATCGACTGCAAAACAACCACAGAGAGACGGAGAGAGAAATACAATATTTAAAACATTTCAAATTCAAAGTCTGTACGTTCTGACACCTTTCTTACCAGCCGGGATAAATATCCTTTTCAGCATTCACTAAATGCACTTTCTGGAAACGTAACAGCTATGTGTGTTTGTACTGGCAGTGATTGAAAATGCTGCTGCTCTCAATTCTTTTGGCATCTGTAGCAAACAAATCTAACCTGAATAACACTGGCAGTCTGAACTTGTTAATGGATGTTCAGCCACTGATTAGAGGGCAACCGTGATGATCAAAACACAACACCGGCATCGAAACACAACAAACACACAAACACATACACATATAAATGAAGAGCAGTAAAAAGGCAGCCTCGCCTTCAGACAGGATGTAATGTACTAACCTGAATTTGGATTTGGAGATCCTATTTCTGGAATGGAAAACAGAATGTATTATACATACAGAACAGACATGACATCATGAAGGACAGTGTTTCCACAGAGACAGCAGAACTGGGAGGGCAGTCAGGTGGGCCTGGTAATACATCATCACTACTTCAGAGCGCCCCCATGATGATGAGCAGGAGCAACTGAGTACCACCCACAAATGACAGATAGATAGATAGATAGATAGATAATTAAACTGGTTGTTTTCAGCAAAGACTCAACATTTACAGTTATAAATTTTG
>JAUYWG010000034.1:10941077-10951835 GCA_034779775.1 Enteromius afrohamiltoni | reverse complement strand
TGTGTGTGTGTGTGTGTGCTCACTAGGTACTCCAGATACGAGTCTCAGAGGTCTCAACACTCTAAAGGCTCGCAGGGCTTTTACATCAAACCCTGCAGCCTTGCCTCCCATTGAAGTCCCACCATCCCCTTTAGTGGCCTGCTCTAATATTGCACTGAAGAGCCTGAAAGAGAGACAAAACGAGGACATTATCGAATCATTTTACATATCAGATTAATACATCGTTTAACTAAGCAATTTGCTAAGTGAGAAAAAGACAGCAGTCTTGACTTTTTCCAGAATGCAGCAAATAGAATTCATGGGAAAAATGCTTTAAAGCACTAAGCTAACACTACTTTGAAACACTAACATGCAACATATACCAACCAATACACATGTTATTTATATATATATATATATATATATATATACACAGTGTATTCCACTAATATTGGCACCTTTGGTAAATCTGAGCAAAGGTGACTGTGACAATAAATCTGCATTGTTTATTAAAAACAATTCACACAATTCTCATTGGTGTAAAACAATTGAAAATAGTGAGACATTCTTGTGATGAAATAAATGTTTTTCTCCAATACTTGTTGACCACAATTATTGGCACCCCTCAAAAATTCTTTATGAGTAAAATATCTATGAAGTATATTCCCATTCATATTGGCAATTTTGAGCACTCTGGGGTGATTATGGACATGAAATTATCTAGCCATGGCTTCTTGTTTCACAGAAATATATATAGGAGGGAAAACAAAGGCCAAATTCATTGTATTAATCATCAACACAATGAGAAAAAACAAATAATATATTTATGATGTGCAACAAAAGATTGAGCTTCACCAATTAGTGAAGTTGCTTTAAGAAAAGAACTAGAGCAGTGAAAATGACCATATAGGTGTGCATCTTAACACAGAACAATGACACTGACATGTTTTAAAATTTGTCAGAGCAAGATATTTTCATTTTGAGACAGCTCAAACAGACAATTTAGTCTGGGACAAGCTTAACCCTTGTCTGTGAAACTGGGGGTATAAGTGAATCGTAAGTGAAAAAGCTAATCGTAAGTGAAAAAAAATAAAATAAATAAATAGTAATGAATAAATAATTATATATTTTAGCCTTTTTAGATACGTTTTTGAAATAAAGTGCATTGTTATTTATATATATATATATATATATATATATAGAGCAGTGAAAATGACCATTTTCACCATCAGGGAAATAATTACAAATCACCAATCAACATACAATGTTACAACGCTGACTGGAAGAGGACGTGTGTCTCTATCGTCAGAAAATCTTACAGAAATAGTCAAACAGCGCCTACATCAGCGCATGTTGTTCAGGAGGTTATAAGAACATTACTCCTCACTCATCCGAAAACAATCTCCAGCATGTTCAGTTGTCAGACAGGACTGGAACTACAAATGGGACTGGCTTCTATGATCAGATTAAACGAAAAAATGAGCTTTTTAGCAGCAAACAGTCAAGATGGGTTTTGTGAACACAGGGATAAAAAGTACTCCATGTGTACAATGACATATACTGCTGTGTTTTTGTGGGTCTATATGACTCTGTTAGTAATCTTATAATGGGCCATGGTTGGGTCTTCCATTGGGAAAATAATCCAAAATAAACACAAGAATTAGTCACTGAGCGCAAAATGAAGCTTTTGCCATGGCTGTCCCAGTCCTCTGACCTGAACCCTGCAGAAAATGAGTAAGGTGAACTAACGAGGAGAAGCACCATCATGGAGCTGGTATTCTGAATGATCTGGACAGACTCTGCATGAAGGAGTGGTCTCCTTCCTCTTATCAGGTGTTCTCCAAACTCTTCAGGCATTACAGGTGAAAACTCAGAGCTGTTATCTTGGGAAAAGGACGTAGCAATAATTAGGTGCCAAAAATTGTGGCTAACATGAATTGGAGAAAAACATTTATTTCATCATGAGTTTTTATCAATTGTTTTAATTCAATGATAGGTTAGGATTGTGTGAATAAAAGATCAAAAGGATAAACAATTCAGAATTATTTTCACAGCCACCTTTGCTCAGATTTACCAAGGGTGCCAATATTAGTGGAGGGCACTATATACTATATATATATATATATAATTTAATCAATTATTCTGTTTCATAAAAATAATTATGTTCCATGAACAATTTCCTATTTATAACATTATATTTCATAAAACCTATGGTTACACTTTATTTTAACAAGTGTAAAAACACTGTAATATTAATGAACTACATGTGCTTACTATATTAGGATTAGGGATTGGCTTAGAGTTACCTGTGTGTAATTATTCGTCATTTATTGCTATCATAATAGGACACCATAAAATAAAGCTCTACCCACAATTTTAGCAATTTAGTCTTCAGTACAAACACAAAAAGCTGTACGCTGACACCCTACAAAAAGCATTCTTCTCTATTAAAAAGTGTGACCTCTCATATGATTCAAACTATGATAACTCACGCTGTACACCAGAGATCACTTACTCACACATGTTCCTATGTCTCGGAGGTTACTGCAGGTTACACCGGGAGCTTGTACTCACCCAACCACCACAATGATGAAATCCAGCAAGTTCCAGCCATTTCGCAGGTACGCATTAGGGTGACACAGCAGCCCATATGCAATAACTTTTAGAAATGCTTCCACCGTAAAAATGATCAGAAAGAGATACTCCACCCGTTCCTAGACAGACAAAACAGAGACAAAGAGGATATTAGTTCTCTAATTGCATCAGCTCTAATATCTTTAAGCATAAAGCCGCTCAAAGTTCTGAACCAACATCAGAAAATGTACTGAGCCATTTGTCTGGATGACATTTTATTACAGATCAGGCCTATCAGAAAAGAGCAGATATCACACACACAAACACACAGAATGTTGGTGCACCAGAGACACTGTGTTCGAGTGGATTATAGAGCAGAAATGCTGTGTCTGTAAATGTCAGATGAATTTCAGAATCTGTCTCACAACTTTCCTGGGAGGATCAAAACACAGGCATTCGTTTCCACACAACTCTGGGAAAATAATTGCAACCATTTTTTTGTATTATAAGTTTTTTTAAATATTAAGTTTAAATATGCAATTTAATGAAATATACGCTCATTTGCATACATTTCTAGAACAAAAATCTAAACACTGGATGAAGCCAGTTTCAAAATTCTTTTTTTACATATTAGTGTCAAACGTTTTTACAGAGGGAATATGCTCCATAATTCTTAAAATAGACCAGAGAGAAAACAATTCATTTTGAAAGCTTTTTGGGGGAATAAAATGTTTTATATTATCAAGCAAATTACATATGAACAAATCCCTCTGTAAAAACCTTCAGGATATATAGACTGGAATAAAAGTTTGGTTTGTGTATGTACTAGTGGAGTGGAGATATATGGCTCAGTGTAGGAGAAAAAAAATCATTTTGAGAAAGCAGTGTCTCCCCTTAAAAAAAAAAGATAACAGTGTATAATAAATGACATTCTGACCATTACACGTTTAATGGGAAACCAAAAAAAAAAGGCAAATTGTCAGCAGGTCCTAGACACTGTATCTTAAGATAAAAATCTAAATAGTTGATTTACACAGAAGCGCGACCATTAACTTGGAAATGACCATAATATCACTGCAGCTGAGGGTTTTATTACACATTCAAAAAATCTGCTGCCAATTTCCTTTTTGGAGAGGATATTGAAACGAACACTGTGATAAGCCTTATTTTTAATTAACTAGTCAATTTAGTAGTTTAATGCATGTAGAAGTCAGAGAACTCGCAGTACTGTACTCAAAATGAAAACTGCATAATTCAAATGAGGAAAAAAACACATCTTAAACGGCACATTAATCCAAATGTTGTCTACATTAGTCACTAAGTAACACATTCAAGCACGTAGTTAAGGACTCTGTCAGGTCCAATAAATGCTTCATCTATTTACAAATAGATTAAAAACATATTTGCGACAAATGCATCTCATTTTAAATATAATATATGCGGTGCTATTATAATAAATTACAAAAACTTATAGATCATTTCAAACTACTGTATGCTTGTGTTCAGGAGCAAAAGCAGCAGCATAAGAATAGGAAAAAACATGAGGGTGAGTAAATAATATTAATTTTGGGGTGACTTTGGAACCACATTATGAATCCAGCTTCTTTAAAAACGGGGTTAAATGATGCTGTTATCACCTACTTTACTGTAGACTAAACTCTGAGATCTGGAATCAGTCAGAGGCTCTTAAATTAATTAAGCTCAATTACTGACAAGAGCCCTCGGTCATCAGCGTGTAGAAGAAAGTGAAGTGGAATTAGGTTTGTCTCTAACTACAGTACAGACTTGCATTAGATATTGTGGTGTACTTGTGAATAGTCTTATATCTTTTAAAATAAAGCAAACTATTAAAATGTCCCATAGCTTCAAGAATTCAAAACTTTCCAGTACAGACCAAAGAAACAATTTCTGTAGCTAAGCAGAAAAAAAAAGAAAAGAAAGAAAAAAAAGTGTCAGAGAGAGGGTGAAAGACTGAAAAATAAAATTATGGGTGCTTTTTAGTGCATAAAAACTGATTAGCATTATGTGGTCCTCAGGGGAAAAATGTATTAAATAATAATAAAAAAAGTATTATAAAAGATCCCTTTTAATCAAAGTAGCACCTACTGCAGGGTTCCAATATTCTCTCCAATTCTTTTCTCAGCACAAGCTGCCTTATACAGTATACGCTCAACACATCTGGATCAGTTCACCAGGACACAATAGCACATATCATATCATATAGTAATCCCCATATCTTATCTCTCCTTGTATGACATATCTGTAAGAACAACGAAGATAAAGAGTTGTGTGTGTGTGTGTGTTTTTGAGTTTATGTGATTTATATTACTGACCGGTTGCTCTCTGAAAGACGAAGAGAGAGCGAGAGAGACAGAGATGATGCGAGTGAGAGAGCGATTTACAGGGCTACTCACTCATGCCCATAATTGCAGCAATAGCACATTTAAAAAGGTCAATTTAAGCCTGGAGTAGCGTAAGATATCCGTGTGAGTGAGAATGTATTATTAAGACTCTTAGAAGGCGAGACGTGTTAGTTTTCCTTTGAACCAGCTGGCACAGAGACAGAGAAACACACACACTCAGAGGCATCTGGCGCAGTGCATCCCTGCGCTCTCTGATCCAAAACCCGCTGACTCTCTCAGTCCTGTCTCGGACACACACACACAATGTATTGACTGACCAAATATATACAACATCAAAGTGATTTAAAGAAAATTGTACAAAAATCTTTAACCGTGCTATTTTTTAACCTGTAGCCCATGTTGTTATTTTTGTTAACATTGACAGGATTTTTTATTTATTCATTTTTTTGCATTTTGTGACAGTAGGCAGACAGGAAGGGAAGTGTGAGCAAGAGAGGGGGACTGGATCAGCCAAGGATTGGAACTCAGGACACCTGAAGTGCAACAGCGCTACATGTCAGTGCTCAAGGTATTCAGTGCTGATAAAAGAACTTTATTTGAATCTTTATAAGCACAGTTGTTGTTTTTTTTGTTTTTTTAGAACTCAAAACTTTTGTTAGTCTGAAAACAGCGTATTACTCCCAATCTGACACAAGATAGGCTGTGTAATGTGCTACAATAGTGTGGATACGCACCGCCTCCACAGATGATGATCAACACCTGCTTCTACATCACTGTCTGTTTAGCCCCGCCCACCAATTCACACACATAAATAATGAGTGCGGCAAATGTTGGTCTATGCAGAAAGCAAGTGATATACTTTATTTGGTTAGCTTTATTTTTAATGAAGTTCCAGGCGTGTCATTGCTTTGCTTCATTTAACTGTAGATGTTTACAAACAAGGCACGATTTTCAAAAAGATCAAACTGTGTCCACTATATTGGGTCCAACAACAATGTTGCGCCACACAAGTGGTAACTGTTTTTAGCATTTAGTCTGTTATTACAGATTGTTTGATATAAATACTTATACATTTTTGACCTAAATCACATCATTGTCAGTCTATGAGGAATGTACGCTGTCAAACACACTATTAGCCAATAGCAGTGGGTGTTTACTTTAGAGTATACAATTCAACCACACCTATTCAAACAGAGCGTTCTGATGAGGGGGTCAAAACACGACAGATGGCCAATTACTCCTAAACCGTTGTGTTTATTCATGTAAACATCTCGATAACATTATAAGTTGACATCATAAAAAAAATATTTCAATGGTTTTGGCTCGTTTGCCCATTGCCTTGACTTGCAAAACTTTTGTTCCCCTGAAAAACTTTTGTGATCTTCATGGAACATGAAGGTTTTGAGAGAGAATGCAAAGCATTTGTTTCCATCACCCGGTCTCTAATTCATAGACCTGCATTTACACTCAGAACCAAAACTGAGATGTTGCGATACGACTGCCATAAAGGTTGATGTTTGACTTTTTTGTGTGTTGTAATCAAACAAACTGCACCAGTTTGAATATATGTGAACGTGTGTACTTTTATTTTTTGGATAGCACTTTGATTTACTGTCCTGCTCCACATATATATGCACACACACACAATTACTAAAACTTTTAAATAACTTTAATAACAATTAAATAACTATAACTACGTACTAACCCTGAACCTACTCCTAAACCTACTTTATCACGGGTAGGGTTTAGTTTACCAGTACTTTCTTGGGTAAGTACACTGTACAAAAAAAAAAATGCAAAGATTCTTCAAACATTAAAAAAAAAAAAAAAAACGCCACTAAAAACAGCATATGAGTCATTAAATTATGACAGAATATTCATTTCTGGGTATTCCTTTAACGCTCATATTCATTAATTTACAGCAATAATGTCTTCTTTTTCCAAAGTGAGAAACAATGATAAAGAACAATAAAATTAGATGAGAGATCGCTTGAAAAGGAAGAAAGGAACGAAGGAGCAGAGAGGCAAAAATCAGGAGTAAATGAGAGGACAAGTGGAGAGATGGAAGGATGAAGACAGGAGAGGTGAGCTGTGCAGCTCTCTGGATGACAGTCACGATAATTCAATTTTCTGTGATGGGTGCACAAACGGGGCCACGAGCCAATCAAATTATAGCAAGCCGCTCGAGGGACAGAACCTCCCGATCTCTGTGACCTTACCTTTATGCCCAGTCTGTCTGTAACCAAGGTAACAGGATTTGCGGTCAGCAGATGCCATGTCAGACACCCCAACCCCCACCACCACTTACAAATAATGTCTGATGGACAAATGATGTCACAAGGTAATACGCTGCTCCTTAGGTACACAGCGGCCTATAGAAACACTTTTGTGTGTGTGTTTTTTGGCTCATATTCCCATGTGGCCAGGGAACCTGTGAGGAACGACATAATGATTTAGAGAATTTAGCTGAAGTCCTGAGTCAGTTTAAATATTGACTGTACGTACAGAGTTAAATACTGCTCTCGGGAGCCGTACACGTTGCAAAACCCACAGCATGCTGCTGTCAGTTTCCAAGACAACAAGAGCCTATCTTGGTCTCCATGGAGACAGCTGGTGAGCAGCAGCATGGCTGCGACGGGACGCAGCGGCCTGCTGTGAATCCTGCGTATGCGTGGAAGCGTTTGCACGTGTGAAGCTCGGATCACTTCAATCGTTACCCAACGCTGCACGCTTCGCTACGGCAGGAAGTTACATGGCCCACACATGCATGCTCAATAAACCTGCAGTCAACACACAACGATGATTTCTTCATTTATAGTCACAAATCTGTTGCATTTTATTCTTTTGACTCAAAGTTATTATTATGCAGCTTCTAAATGACTAAAATAGATGAATATCTCCTCTGTTTCACTATTGTGAATAGTACTAAATTGCACAATTAAGCAATTTTGTAAACTGGTATTGTTGAACTAATAAATAGTTATATTATTTAGAAACAAAACATTTTATTCATTTTATTATATTTTAATCATGTTTTACTGATCATATTTGATTAAGAATAATCACTACACTTCATAAAGTTGATATAACCTGTATGTCTTAAATAAACTATTAAATATGTTTTATTACTTTATGCTTTAATTTTCTCTTTGTTAATAAATTATACAACATTTACCTTTTTTAATTTTTATACAGTCAATTTTTGTATTAATTAAAATTAATGCACTTTTTTTTTACTATTTAAACAATATTATTGATTAATAATTGTATTTATATTACATTAATTATATCTGCTATTTATAATATAATTTCTAGAAATTTATTCAAAAATATTGAATTAAAAAGTATTATTTATTCCATGCATTTTATATATATATATATATATATATATATATATATGCACACACACACAAGCAAACATTTTTTGCTAATAATAATAAATATTGATAATATATTTTAATTACTATATTTTTTGTTTCATTTGGCTGCAGTGTGAACAACAACTAAAACACTTGAAAGCTCAAGTCTCTGCCAAATGTTTGTGACGGCAATGCGCAAACGGCAGGCAGCAGTCCTACTAAGAAATGTAGCTCTTTACTGATGTTTTTTCTTTTTCTCTTTCTCATGTAAGACTACTGGTCGAACTTCACAAGCCAAGTTACCTTTTTATAATGTGACTCCCCCACTTTTCAAATGTTCCCATGTTCCTCAAGTAAACCCAAAAAACCTAGACGAAATAACCAAACGAAACCTGCGCTAAAACCAGATATGAAGGGAGTTCTGGCAGTGTCGTAATTTCTCCAGAAATAACATCACTGGGTCTATTCATCATCGCACTGCACCGACACCAGCAGCCCAGAGCGTGTGTATATGTGTGCGTGTGTGTTTGAGAGAGGAATTATTTATGGTGCAGTGCTCAAACGCTATCTGAAAGTGACTGCCAAATTCCACCCACTCTCCTACACTAATATAATAATAATAATCGACATGGGGCGGGGATCATATTTTCTCTGAGTGTGTGTATATTTAAGGAAGGGCCCCGATGGGTCTATTACTCTCATGATGATACATCTCATTGGCCATAAGGGATCACTGCGCAAAGTTCGACCAATCGGAGGTGAGCAACTGTGAAAAGAGGAGGATCGCTCTGTTCCGCTGCATTTTTCACACCACTTTCTAAAATTAACCACATACTCATCAGTATACCCTCCCTTTTCTCTCTCTCTTTGTCTCTCTCTATCTGTCTCAGCAAGTACCAAAAATATTCTGTCCCATAGGAACAGAATTATCTGCAGCTTCGAGTTCTTAAGCACAAGTGTGTGTACATCTGTATGCTGGGTGGCCGTTTTACTGTCTCAGGTAGAATCAGAAGCGCACACACACACCTTTTCAGCTCCACACCAAACCATTTTTCTTGTGCAAACATGATGTACAGTTTGAACATGAAATTAAAATTGATTTCCTTTTATGTCAGTTCATCTTAAACGGGATGGACTTTTTGGTAGGTAACTTGGGTATATTTACTTCAACACTTTCACAATTTTAAACATAAAAAACTATATTTTTCTATCTTTATAGGACAATATATTTTATACTTGCTTGTGCTTATGAATGGTTGCTTATGGTGTGCAGACACACACTTAATAAGTACAACTTTGAAATATTTTTATAACATTAAATAATTCATTAATTATCTAGATTGCAGTTTCAACAAATATTTTTATTCATATTTAATTTTGAGTTATATTTATTTTTGCAAATATAGCTGAACAATGACTTAGCTGAGCTGACTTTGCCCTAATAGTGATTCTTGCCTTTCTTGCAAGTTCCACTAATTTAAGTAATTACCAAAAAATATAAGGCTTTACCGTTGATTTTGTAAGTTTAGGTCATTGCAGGGACCGTTACGGAAGACAGCGTATGGTCGCTACTGTTCGTGAGAAACTGAACACGGCGTGACAGCAGAGGATGTTGCTGCCAGCAGGAGATGAAAACAGCATCTAGGATGGACGAGGCAGCGCTGCTTTTCTCAAAGGAGGAAAATCTTGTTAGTTATTTAATTGACAGTGGAGGTTGGGTGGGTGGAGTGTAACGCACTGTTTTGCTGCTGGGTCAAGTAAAAAAAGCCATAAAGACGATCTCAGGATTAAAGGGGTGCATGCTTGTTACCTCTGTACAGTTATGTGTGACTTTGTGATTTCACCGCTTATGAAATAGTAAAAAACTTGGATAAATGGATAAGTTGCATCGGGCGTCTCTCTTTCTTTTCTTTTCCTTCTGTCTTTTTCTCTCCATCCATCTGTCGTACAGCTTCTCTACGGCATGATTAAAGCAATATGACTCACTCTGCCGTTCCAGTGACTCACAGAGAGAGAAGTAAGGGGGGTTTAAAGGAAGCCGTAAACTGTTGGGACTGAAAGCCACCAGCCCTATTACATGCCTACAGACTCATAGATATCCAATACTCACACACACACACAGACATACACCTGTGAGCACACAGATGTTTGTGCACACGGTTGCGGTCATAAATCACACATGTACAGAATCATTGGTTTCAGTAGTACTGTATATCCAGTATATCTGGATTTAAAGCTTTAGTCTGTCAGGTGTCTGCCGGACAGGTCCCAATCCCAAAGGACACCTGCTCCCCCCTTCTCTGCTTTGATGACCAGGGGTCTCTGCAGAAGACTTATCGATCAACAGAAGCCAAGTTCTCACACAAACGCACACACACACAACCTACAATAGTATACAGCCAAACACCTACGGTGCAAAAATGGTAGTATATTTTAAGAAAGGGTCATTTGTACTATTTTAGTCTATTAAGTAAACTGTTACT
>JAUYWG010000034.1:10924715-10940977 GCA_034779775.1 Enteromius afrohamiltoni | reverse complement strand
AGCAATGCACGCATACAGAGCGCGTGATCTCTGTGATGAACAAAACAGACCTTCTCACCTCTGTAATAAACACGGAGGTGTTAGTCCCGTCTGAAATGGTACATGAAAATCGCGGACAAAGCAAAAACGTTTGATGCAAAAAAACTGTGTGTGCGTATATATATATATATATATATATATATAATTTTTGTTTAGTTTTGCTTTTTTTTTTTCAGACATACAAAAACAAAAAAGTAAATTCTAAGAAAGTTGTTTCAAATATTTTTATACTTTTAAAAAATATGCATCGTCTTTAAAAATGTATATAAAGTTTTACCCACTCCACAGCAATTTCACAAGAATGATAAGCAGCCATAATGTCATAAAAAATTGGCATGAAATATATACATATATGTATATTTTTTTTATTACTTGTAAAATGTTACTCAGTTATGATTTTGACAAGTTTGACAGGTTTTATCAATTACATGATGGCACATAAAGTGTTGAACAAAATTCTGACATTATATAAAATATATGATATGATATTATACTACAACCTTGCACAATAGTTAGACTGGTGAATGTGATACACACACAAACACAAACACAGACATCTGTCCATTTGTTCACTTGGCTGACAGGAATGATCACAGTGAAGCACAAAAGCTTAGAAAGAAAGAGAAGGGAAAAGCTGGTCTGCTTTTCTCAGTGGAATGTAAATAATGTTGATGAGACCGGTGTGACATCCCAGTGAAGGACTCGAGCCAAATATTTCAGATGTCTCATCTTGCTGCGTAGCTGAGAACTTTAACAAACAACACACAACCTGAAAACACACTGTTGCACCTCCACCTACCTTTCTTTCTTTATTTCTTTCGATTCTGGCAGAATTTTGCAGAGAAATCTCATCTAACTCTCCTTGTTTCTCTTTTAACTCTCTAAACACATGTTTTCATTTACATCTATTGTTGCCATGGCAACACACTCACACAGTGCCTAAGAACAGAAAGAAGTTTAAAAAGATATGAGATTATAAGAAAACAGTAGGAGAAGTGTGAAAAAGAGAGAAAGACATAACTGTTTGTAGGCAGAATTTTAAATCACAATCTGAACTGATCTCATATTGGAATGTCTGAGTTTTTTTAAAGAGCTATTAAATGTCCAGAAAACGTCCAGAAGGGCTATTAAGTTCATAAACAATTCATTGACAATGCCCAGTTACATTAAGTTATAACTCCAGACAAACAACGGCTGTTTGAAGTAGCTTGGCTTAGTTTTGTTTGTGCCACCATCAGCGTAGTTTTAAAGCTACATCTGTTTGCAGGCTTAGAAATCATGCACCAGAGTTTTCATTAAATAAATAAACTCACTCTTCAGACTGAATCATCAACGACCTCAGAAGTCAGTGCAAACACGCAGTGCTCACTGAACTCTCTTCAACTGCTAAACTCACCTATAGAACAGAATTGAGGGAAATACAATATAAACAAACTGAACTACAGGGCAAAATCTAATATAGGACACCAAACAAAAAGAGACTTAAAACCATATGATAGACACATAATTATAGGACAGACATTGAACCACAGGGCAGATTGTCAACTACAGGACAGAGGTCTTAACATTAACAACAGGCCAGATTATAAACTACATGGCAACCCTGAACTACAGCAACTCTAACTTACAGGAAACACTTATTTAACCAGGACTGCAAACTACAGGACAGAGCATTCAACCTAAACTACAGGATATAAACTGGATGATTTTAAACTACATGACAAAAACTGAACTACTGTACAAGCTTTAACATATAGGACACACTCCAAAATGAGAGACTGTAAAACTACAGTTCAGATTGTAATCTACAGGGCAAAATATTCAACCTAAACTACAGGACATGGTGTAAGCGTGATTAATAAATAATTTGTGTAGCAAACCTGTATTAATATTAGTGTAGGTTTTTCTCTACAATATTTACTCAGCATGACTGTAATATAGGGCACAAGTCAATCTAATGCAGTTTTACCTCTCTTAATCAGTAGAAAATGTGGTTAACACCCGATCATGCATGAGAAAATACAGTGTAAACTACAAGAAAGAATCTTCAACGTAAACTACAAGACATAAGCAGAATGACAGGTCAGATTTTGAACTACATAACAAACTCTTACCTATAGGACACTCAAAACTGAGAGATCGTAAACCACAGGGCACACTGTATACTACAGGACAGAATCTTCAACCTAAACTACAGAACATAATTGACAGGTCTAAACTACATCACAAACACTAAACTACAGCAAAAACTCGAACACTCTAGGACTCATAATTGAGAAATTGTAAACTACAGAACAGAAACCTTGACCTACTATAAACTACAGGACATAAACTGAACGACAGAATACATTTTGAACTACGTTACAGTTTTTGTAAAGTTAAAATAAAACAAAAACTATGCTATTAAAATAGCATTTTTTCTTTGTTCTGCTTAATTTCCTTTAAGCAATATGTACCACAACAAGTATGGAAGTGGCCTGCTTTGACCACTGAATAATTGTTTTTTTTAAAGATTATTGCTACTTTTTATGTCACAATTCTGGCTTTTTCTTAGAATTGCGTGATCCAAACTCGCAATTGTGCCTTTTTTCCTTCAAATTTCGAGTCAGAATGCAAGATATAAAGTCACAATTACGTGAAAAAAAGTCACAATTGCAAGTTATTTGAACGGGAAAAAATACTGATATGTTCTCAGAATTGGGAGTTTATATCTCACAATTCTGACTTCATATCTTGCAATTCTGACTTCGTAAATTACAATTGCGAGTTTATAAATCACAATTCTGAGAAAAGTAAGAAATGTTAGTTTGTCGCAATGACCTTTTGTAATTTTTATTCAGTGGAGGAAATGGGCTTCAATACTACAACACAAGATGGACTTTAAATTACTAAAGCACAGAAAACATGCTCTGGGTGTTGCAGAACAGAACCAGTTGATGAGTTTACATAAATATCATGCAGTCACATCTTTAATACACAACACAGAGACCTGTGCTTTCACATTGCTGCATTTCCCCCTTTAGTCACCTCTTACACTCCAGCACATCTCCACGGCAACATGCTCACATTGCTCAGGATCAGGAATGTTACGAATCTGAGTGAGGTGGCTAAAGAGCATCGTCATGACGACAGTACAGAGAGGGATGAGTTTAGAGGAGCACCATGTAAGGAGGAGTTGATGTCACCCAGGCATCAGGGAAGAGAGACGCTTAAACTAAACAGAGCGTTAAGCGCAGCATAAGAGAGAGAGAGAATTATTCTGAGATGTCTTTACGTAAACAACACTGAACCATGAATTCATCATTCCCAAGCATTCATTTGCCATGGCAACAGTGCCACATTGTGAGATTGGGGGACTGGTGACGGATTGATTCTAGGATGGGGTTTGTGTGACCAGCGCTTCAATCACTCCCGTCCTTTTTGAGCAGTGTGTTACCGCACTGCCATGCTGCTATTTAGGGTCTGACTGTGCGCTCCGGAGATAAAAACGAACAGAAATGTGTTCTTTGATGATTATTTAGCACCAGTGTACTGTGCTGTTAACATGGTAAAAGCATGGTACTTTGATATATACCACAACTGTCACATTTGTATAACATAAACTTAAAAAAAAACATAAGTATATATACTAAAACTATGACGATGTATGAAAAAAGGTAATGATTTATGTTATGGTTTAATATGGATGCTCAAATGCATACGGAGATAATTGAAGACTTAATCGTGTACAGGAGAGCTCCTGCAGACATAAAGCCTAAATAAATGCTCAAAACGCTGAATTTGGGCAGAAAGCTGAAAGTCTGTGGTAACTATGACACTAGTTGTCATGGAGACTGTGTACTCTGCAGAGCATTGTTTTGATTGGTGATGATGCCAAAGCGAGGCTCCATCAAACGTCATGAACAGCCAAAACCACAGTCCTCCCACACTGCGTGTGTGTGGGCAAGAACATGACATTTTTCTCTGTTGAAGACACTTGTAAAAGACTGTTTAAAAGTTAAATGTGCAGCAGCAGCTCATTATCTCTATAATTCACAAAACACACAAAAAGACTTAATTAAGTATTTGATGATTATGTTATTGTGTGAGGGCTGCTGATGTTCACCCTCATCACCCTAGATGTTTGCTGCTGCGTGGGACTGCAGGATTGCAAAAGACTGTCAAGAAATGCTCAGGTCGCAGGACCAAAGTAAATTTCGAAGACCCATAACACCAGGGGCATTTTCACTCAAAAGAGGCAGTGCAAATACAATTCAAATATTGATTACATCATTCATAAACTACAGGAAAGTATCTAAACTAGACATAAACTGAATGACAGGTCAGATTTTGAACTACAGCACCAACTCTAACCTACAGGACACACTCAATAAAGACAGACTGTAAACTACAGGACTTAAATTGAACAATAGGTCTGATTCTATGACAAACACTCAATTGCAACACAAATTCTAATAGATTGTAAATTACAAAACAGACTTTAAATTACCCAAAAAAAGGTTCCACCTGAACTAGAGAACATAAACCGAACGATAAGTCAGATTCTGAAATCATTTGAGAGCTTACTCTGTTTTCACTGAATACATAAATAAATAAGTAAATGGATGAATGACTGAATGAACAAAAAAAATTAAGAAAATTGCCAAACCAATTACATGCTACATGAATTAATAAAAATTATGGAAAAAAAAAAAAAAAATCACAATAAAATAATGTTTTTACTCTATTGCTGCAGGAGATATTTTTAAGATGATATAAAAAAAAGTAAAAAAAAAAATGTAATAAAAATTAGATTTGGATTGGTTTGGTTTTAAAATCTTACAAAATATTACAGAACTGACTTCTTGTTAATCATGATGGATCTAATGTTTACAATGTAGTTAACATCAACTGGAACATCATCACTGGAATCAAGGCAAGGTAAAGTTTATTTATATAGCCCATTTCATCCTCAATGATTATTTTAATTCAAAAGAAATTTAATAACCATTAAACAATAATCGCAAACAACAAAAACAACAAATTCATATTTTTTTAATTATTTAAAAATGTATTTAAAATGAATTAAACAGTTCAAAAATGATTATACACACCAAATATGCATGCACCTGTCACATGCAGTGCTCACTCAGTAAATGCACATCTAAACTGAAGTCTAGATTTAAACATTTAGCACATCTGATTTCTTCTGGATCATAAGTCCATGACAATGACACTGACTAATACTCTAAACCAGAGTAAACTGAAAACAGACACAAAAACAGCCATGTTTAGAGCGCATAAATATATCAGCTCAACAACAAAACGCAGCCCTTTTTAATCTAACGTGACAGAAGAAAGGAGAGCGATGAGAGGACAGAAGTTATGAAAAGATGAGAGTAGGAGGTGTGAAGATGGAGACAGGACAGAACGAGTGCCATCTCCCAAAATGAGGTCTTTGGCCCGAGGACATCTGTAACTCACAGGACAGAGATCTGACTTCCTAATATTATTCGAAGATGCACAGAAACTGGAGCTGCACCTCAGTATTCCATATAACTGAACAGTTTAATGCGTGAATAATGGTGAATTTACACCTGAGCATTGATTATTATGGGATGTTACTCTGTGATATGGGCGACACATTTACCCGCGATAACCAAAACTGCATCCACACACTTAATTTGAATCTGCTGCTTGTAAACCCAAACACTTGTGAAGCCTGAGGACCCACAATGCACCTGTCACAAACATCTGTCCTCTGTACAGCATTACATCATTACATCAATATATTCAAGTAGCACATCTCTGCATGATGACCTGTTTAATTTTGGACCACAAAACAGAATCAGAATGATAATGAGCAACTCTGCGACTGGACAGTGTGTGTGGTAATTAAATCTATAAAGCGATTTTCTTCCTGTTTTATCCCTGGTTCCTTTAAAGGAACATATTAAATAGGTGCATTACTGTATACATTTTTCAACCTGTTTTAATTATTAAAAAAATCATGGAACACTGTAACTACGTAAATTCCTCAAACTTGAACACATAGAAACTCACTGCACTTTCTGATTCTCTGTTGTCATAGTAACTTGCTGTAAGTCATTTTGTGGGAAGCTGGGGGCTGCAGGAACTACATTACCCAGCAGCCCCAGCGCCTGACTGAATTAAATGGTAGAGAATTGTGCTAAATTCATTTGGCAATTTTTTCAGGTTGCTTGAAGTCAAGAGGTCACATGAAGCAAAGCGAGGTGGAAAAAAAAATACACACACAACATATTTTAACAAATATGCATTATGCATAAATACATTAAATTACATTCATCTTTACTGTCACTGTGTAAAAAACAAGCAACAATTAAATGCTGTTAACAACTAACCAGAAAGGCAAATAGCAATAGCATATCGTAAATAAGTTACATAACAATACATAATTGTCTTATGCTCATCAAGTTGCATTTATTTCATATTTTTACTAGACTCCTGTGAAACTAGACTTAATGGATCATACAAAATTCATAGCCATCCTATGAATAAATAACTTGTTTTATTTAAAAAAAATGTAAAATGCATAATTTTTTCTAATTAAATACAATTGTTATACTTTTAAATATTACCGTATTTACCAACTCAAATGAAGGCAGCCTCAGTGAGCATATTTTCAAAAGCTTATTCAATTTAAAAATCTTAATTATTCCAAACTTTTAGCCAGTAATGTGCGTGAAAGTGCAAAAAATATGAAAAAGTTTAAAATAGCAAAGTTATGAGTTAGAAAAAGTAAAAACCAGCTCAGTGCAAGTGACATGGCGTGCAAATAAAAGATACAATACAGCCTACTAATCATTCCTTCGATATAAAAAATTTATGAGAGAGTTTTATAATCTATAAACACAACACAAATTCACAAAATGACTAAATGTAAAGTGTTGAAGCAATATATTTAGCACTGTAAGGTCTACCTGTGTCGATTTTTCAACTCATTCACTCGAACCACTAGGTGGCGTCTGAGAGCACGTGTCATCCTAAACCTCTTATTCAGCTGCCACACATCTCCCATCTACCCCCATCTCTCTTCCCTTCACACACTCGCTCTCTGAGAGGTGTGTGTTATCAGAATCCAGCCCCCTAAAGTAGGTCAGTCTCTTTCTAGCTCTTCTTTTCCTCTTTCACCTCTCCACCATGTGTGTCTGTGTGTCCTACTCAATGCCTCAGTACAGAAATTGCCTCAAATAGTTGATTTACTGAACATTTCACTGGTGGCACAGACACACACGTGTATGAAAAACGCATGCAAACATGTGTATCCGGAGCCTGGATGATGTATAAGGTCTTAATTAGCTAATAAATAGCACAGAAGCTGTACTTTACACAAACAAATAATTAGCTCATACAAAATAATTTACATAAACACAACCTACACGTGTACATACGTACACACACCAAGAGGGGAGCGAGAGAGATAAAGAGAAAGAGAAGGAGAGAAGAAGAAGAGAAAGGAGGAATCTGGGCCTTTGAAGTGTCATGGCTAAATTAGCCTTTCTAATTGTGGCAGTTCATTTCCGGCCTTTTCCCAAAAGCTCAAGATTCCGAGGTCACATACACCAACAGCATACTTGCGTACTAGAAAGACGTCCCCACACACTTCTCAAAGTATAGTAATGAGGATCACATCATGAGGACATGGTTTCATACATCATTTCAAGATGTTTACCACACACTAAAGCTGACCTTCACACAAACCTGGTGACTTTATTAGATTTGAAGAAAACAAGATCTCAGTTGATTTACAAATAATGAGGACCACTTCAAATCCACACAAGTGGCTTTTTGAGATGTTTTACTAAATTTGTAAGAACATTTACAACAATTTGGCCCAAACAAGTATCCCAACCTCCACACACACACACACACACACTTTCTTAGCTGGGTATTGCTAGAAGCCAGAAGTAATAGAAAGCAATCAAATCATCAGTCGATATTAATTATATTTACCATACACTGGTTGTCAGCGCTTACTTAAGAACAATAGCAAGAGGGAAAGAAAGACATCCATTCATGAGCTTTTTTGTATCAGATAACATAATCATCAGAAGCAATATGCTACAATTTACAAATGTATGCATACGCTGTGTCCAAAAATACAGTATAGGATTTACCTAACACCTTTCCGACAATAGATCCTAAAAGAACCATCTTTATAAACACTGTATTAAAATCCAAACAAAGGCTAAAATCAGTACCTCATGTGTTATTCAAATATAATGCATATAAAGAAATGTTCCTGCTTTCTCAGCTACTGCAATTTAATCAAAATCCTAATTTACTGGCCAAGTACAAATACTATTTAGCATTTAATCATATATTTTATAGCAAACAGCTAGTAAAAAGACAACTGATTCACCTGTGTATGTGTGTGTGTTCCTCCTATCAGGAGGAACAGCAATAAAAACAGTTTGTGAACTCCATAACAGATGGCTGAAAAATAGAGCCATGCCTTAACCACACACACACACACACACACACACACCAGTTGCAGGTTATGATGGACTAAAACTGTAGGTAGTGGGTGGTGTCGTGAGAGAGAGAGAAAACGAAATCCGCAGCTGAGAAGAGAAAAGACTTGCTTCGGGAAGAGACAAGCGAGCACATGAATGTCGTGTGGCAGGTGAGTTTCAACTCTCTAAAGAGGCTTTTCACACTGACACAACTGCCGGAAGTCATTCATTTTCCATGAGAGTTTCTGATGAGAGGTGACACAGATAAGGAATGGTATACCAGAGTTAAACTTTATAGGCAAATGAATGGTGATGCAATACAGTGACCACCAATGAGAAGGAAGACAGTAGAGGAACGTGGTTGATTCGCTGTCAGCATGAATGCACCTTAAACTGGGGAGACGTTACGTAAATGTAGAGAAAACACGTGAAGTTTTCATCAAAATTGAATAATAAAAAAGATTTGCCACCATGTGCCAAGCTCCCTGCAAGAGCTGAGCGAGTCGTTGAGGAGAAATGATTGTAATTACATCACTCTGACATGATTCATGCCATCTTTTTGAGAGTGATCTCTTTTTCAATCAAAAAATCCATATTGCTGAGTCATTGTCATCTCTCTTTAATATTCTCATAATCCTATGGGAAATGTGCACTTTAACATTAGCGCAACGATATTGAGATATAAAGGCGCAGCTTCTTGAAGGATCATGATGTGAAATGTCAAGAATCATAATAAAAATTCCAACCAACACAATAAAACAGGCCAATTTCATTCTATACAGTCCTGGTCTAATAGAGAATGGCGGCACAATACATTTGCATTTACACATTTACAAGGGGCTTTTAACCAAATGACCAAAAATCTGATTATAACAGAGGAAACAGACATAAATTAGCAATCGTACATTTAACATTCATGCATTTTATCCAATAGAGGACACAAACAAACAATTATGTTTACATTGTTGTTAATCCCACTAGGATAAAAGTAAGAGTAAACGAACAAACATTTACATACATGGCTTTAGCAGACACTTTTATCCAAGAGGAAACAAACCAAAAAAACTAAAATGTTTATATTCCTACGTTTATTCAAAGCGACCTACAATAAAAAACACAAAGAAAAAATATTTACATTTATAAAAAAGCAGGTGCTTTTATCCAAAGCAACATTTACTAGAGGATTAAAACAAGCAAATGATGTTTATATCTATATATTTTACAAACACATTTACCCATACGACAGTGGAAACAAACAAACAAACCAAAAAAACAACTATTTCCAAATCAACTTACAACAAACAAACATTGCACATTTTCGCATAGCATGGTCTTTCAACAGCATTAATAACCTCCATAATGACTTTCCTTGTCAGCCGATGTCATCAAGCCCCTCCCCCCATCTACCAAGTACTTTTAACGATCCAATAACTTCCCAGCGAAGATGATAAAACCAAGTCCCGCCCTACATTTTTTCTCATTGAATGACCTGTATTTAATGTCACAGATGCAAAAAGAGGTTGTGAGCGCTGTGTCACGCTTTCAGTGTCAGGAGAGCGCAGAACAGAACACTGTGCCACACTTAAACATGCCCCCTCTTGAAACACACTGCTAACAGAACCTCTAATGCCAACAAATCAATTTCTTACCCAGCGACACACACACACACACACACATGCACTCACTGACACTGCCTGCAGTGATCCCAGCAGCTCAGCATAAGGGTCACCAGGTGGAATTCTGTCTCTCTCTCTTTCAATGTGAATTACTGGCATGACAGATAATTACATATCTGCCAAAAAACTACTGGCTAAGACAACATTTACATTAAACATCGATGCAAAATAAGAAAATCTCTCTCTTTCTCTCTCTAAGGTGAAGGATGTGCACTCATTCACTGTGATTGGTTTACTGATACTCAAGGATGAGAGCATGAGTGATTCATTCTGTCTAAGAGAGAGAGAGGGGGATAGAGGATCATCCAATGGCATGGGCACCATAAAACATGGAACTGCTTGGCAAAAGTGTGTGTGTGAGTGTAATTAAGTTTGTGGGGATGATGGTAATATATGAGGGTCTATGGGTCTATCTCTGTTGCTCAGTACAAGGTGACTCTCTCTCTGAGACACACACACACACACACACCGTCTCTCCTCCTCTCATTTTCTCCCAAACTCTCCAAATCCATATCTCACATTTATCATTGCCACCTTGCAGTCAATACACGCCTGGAATAATGACAAACAGGGTCACATTATACTGAACTTCAAACTCGCTCATAGACAAATATACCGAAAGCTCTAAATATAACAGTTTCGTAACACACTGAAACACATTATCAGAATAAGTCGCATGACCCAATAAACAAACTCTAAACCCTAATTATTAAACTCGTCCACACATCATTTGGGCTATGGACATGAATGGTATGGTACTTGTACTGGAAAGGTGTGATGTTAGCACACTGAAAGATCAGATTTTCAATAATACAGACAAAAGTGAAAAAACTGGAGGAACCAGTGGTGGTATTACACACCAAAATCCTATTTTCTGTCAAATTACCATTGTTACTAAGCAGAAAGTACAGGATTCTCCTGTTTTTTTTCTGTCATAAAGTTCTAGAACCATATCGACAGTAGGGAATATGAAAGTGTTTATTTGTGGTGACGGAGCAAAGTTTTGCTGAAATTGAGTAGCGATGAAACCACACTGTCGATGGAAGCCCGTTTCTGCCACTGACTATTCTTCTCAGTGTAAGAATCTAAGTTTGCCTCGACCCAGATTCCACTCCACAATATGTGTTTGATCATGCTCTTCTACCAAGAAGGCTTAATTATTATAGAGGAGAGATAAGTCAATAGTTATGTTGATTGAAGACCATTTGGGATGACTACATCCTGAGCAAATGGTCACCGATTGTAGAATGGAAGCGGGTGTGGGACACCGAGAACCATCTCAGACAAAGAGGTGTTAGAACCTGATTAACATACCAACTTCATTTACATTAGGAGTAGTAAACTTTAACTGTATAAAAGGTTTGAAGAAAGGATGTTCTGGGTTCATTCTCACTCCGCTGAACCCAAGGTACTACATGTGCTTGTCACTGCTATACTGCAATAAACATCTTCAGCAAGATCTTCTACGTCCTCATCATTTTTTCTTACATCAGAATTGTAAAATGTAAACTCAATTAAAAAAGTTTCATTAAAAAAGGTCAACTCTGAGTGGATAAAAGACTTGCATGTTCTCAGGATTGCAAATTTATACCTCACAATTCTGATAAAAAAAAAAAAAAAGAAATCAGAATTGTGACTTTATATCACACAGTTGTGAGTTATACAGTACATTAAAAAATTATTTGCCGTCATGCAAAATTCCAAATTGGGCACATTCAGTCCAATTTATTTTATATAGCACTTTTTAAATGTATCTGCGTAGCATTTTACAGCAGCTTCAAATCTGCTGTTTGCTACCTTGTCCATATTATTGAAAATACAAATACATCAAATCAAATAAAACAATTTAAAAAAATACAGAATAAGAAAGAGGTAAGAGTAAGAGGTTTGACTTGATAATAAAAGTCTGCCATCACGTAGATCTGAGAGGAAATTGCCAAGCACCAAATAGAATTTCACTCAATTTCCTCTTTCAGCCATCTTGAGGGTGGTGATGAACAAATGATTGTGTAAGGAATGAAGAGAGATGGAGTGATTGAGAGGCTACAGGGAATATATGTGTTACGTGTATGTCCAAGGCTTAGAGTTCATCTGTCTAGAAAACACTAATCAATCAGCCAGATGCTTTATCCATCTTGCACACACACACACACAACCTCCAATTATTATTTAATCATTTGAGTCCTGATGTCAGCGAGCTGTTGTCTTTGGCAAGACAATTTGTGTGAATGTGTGTGTTTGAGAGAGAGAGTATTTCAGAGTTCACTGTAATTAAAGACAGCTGATATGCATCACAGATTATCAACATCACAATTACGCTTTAATCTGACTCACGCACCTCTATAGTAACTTCACTGTGGTGCCTATGGCATATTTATATTGCATCAAACACTGTTTAGACACTCCAGAGCATAATTGTGACCTTTTTCAACTTTCAGATCTGACCTGCCTGCCGGCTCAGGGAAACACGACAAAAAGAAATAAACAGAGAGTTTAGCTCAGCAATGCCGGTTATAATTAATGTTACAAAACATTTCCTCGAAACAGAAAGACAGGTTCCCATTCCCACAGCTATAGTTATTACGCTTTATTTGTGTTTTTCTACGTAGCTCTCGCTGATGGTGTGATTTCCTCAGTCAGATGTGCTTGTCGTTTAAGGCCAGTGCTTGATTAATGCCTTTGCTCGACATAATAATAATTCAATTGTAACAGTACGAGTAGGTGAGGATGCACCACTCAGCAGTCTTTTATGTACAGATTCATCTCTGGATATTATGCGTGTGTGCATGTCTGTGTGAGAGAGAGAGAGAAAAGCACAATATGGTCTGGACCTAACTACATTGTAAGTAAGTGTTTATATTGTGAATTACATTCATAGTAAGAGATAACGGTAACAGGACAGCTTAAGAATTCCATATTGTGAGTTATCGCTACATTAGTAAATCTGAGTCTGTTCGAGATATACACTCACATGAAGTTATAAAAACACATCTTTATGGTGTATATACTTCAACCAGAAGGCACTAGTGACAGGCTACAGCATGTTTACACGCACACTTAAAGGCATTAAAGGCAGTGCAGTGGTTAAGTTGGAGATCAAATAAACAGAATACTGTGATTATGCAAATAATTACACTACAGTTACAATCTAATGGAGGTGTTTTTGGCAAATGAATAAGTATCTAAGCGTGTATCAATGGCAAAGTTACTAAAAAAAAATACATTCAAATGCAATTATCCAAAAATGCACCTAAATCTAATACAAACGTTTTTCTAAATTAAATAAATCAAAATATTTAAGCATTTCATTAATTTGGATATTTTTTATGAGAGTATAATGCAGAAAAAAAATTAAGAAACCCCCCCAGCCAATTCCTAAATACTGTAATCTTTTTTTAATGTGAAAATTCTGTTACAAATGTAAAACGATCTTTTCAACAACAGATTTCCTCTTTTATTGTGTACTACGCAAGATGCTACAACCTTCTGGAAATCACAAAAAGAGCTGTTAATTGAGATGAGCTGTTGGTAGAAACATCCCTGGTACAGACAGCAGAGAGGACAGTGTGACAATGAGAACCACACACACACACACACACACTCTCAACAGCCACTAGATCCATCTTACTCAACCGCATAACCTACTGATAACACCTTGGAGAGTGACAGAGAGAGAGAGGGAGAGAGAAGAGTAGGAGGAGAGAGCTGATATCTCATTAGTAAAGCATAAGAAGATATTTCCATATGAATACAATCTCATCTTGTCATGCTTCAGGGATGCCAGGAACCTATGGACAAGATGAAATTCTGTGTGTGTGCACGTGATATATCATGCGCTAAAGCATACAGGTAACATCCTAGCTGTGTCATAGCTGTCAAACCCTTTTGAGGTTATGTCCCAAATCAGCTCTCAGCACAGCAGTGACGGCACAGTCCGTTTAGTCGTGATAGCCAATCAGATCACAGCACAACTTCACTCCTGTCATCTCTGCAGTAAAAACCACACACTCGCACAATGCTACAATGACAGAGATAGAACAAGGGACGTGCTCAACCTCCATCATCCTACTTCGGATGTGGTTGCTAGGCAGCACACAGACAGCTAACTATAGTTCGGGCCGTAGGGCAAAGGTGGTGTGTGTGTGTCTGTTGGGGGCGGCCCTCCTGGCAGGCTAAGAGGATGCAGCTGTTCCACATCCCCAAATACCCCCCCCCCAATCTCTCTCTTGCTTTGCTACTATTTACACCCTTCCCTCTGTCTCTACTATTAAAAGCTCATTTTTTTCTTAAGATCCTCAAAAACAGACTCTAAGTGTTGATCATGTTGCCTAGCAACTTGTAAAGTTTTTTTTTTCTCTTCCTTTTTTCGAAGAGCTAAACACGCCCACTGATGATCTGTGTTTTAGATGGAGTCGCATGGAGAACTGGTGCAGAACATTCTACAGGTGCAGTTTCAAAGTGGCATGTACTGCAGAACTTTAATAACATGTATTTGTTTGAAAGTGTATGAATACAACTCGAGTGTACAACATCTGCCATGTTAGCATGGTCACGTGACCCCTACTATTCCCAGACATTTAAGAATTTTCTGTTTTATGAATGTTTGACCTATAGCATTTCAGAAATTTGGCATAATCAGTTGTAGAAAGGGAGAATACTATGGCATACAATGCACATTTATTTCACTGAATGTACAGTTACCTTGGATTTTCTCAGTTAAATAATGAGTCAAATGCATAAAGGCATAGTTAAATTCCGATATTAATTGCGCGCTGCCATGTCGTATATGGCAGCCCTAGTGAAAACTAAATATACTTAAAAATGTATTTGAGATATATTTATTTGATGCTAAGTATACTACAAATACATTTTATATTTATGAATGTCGTGCAGTTGTACTTGTAGTATACTAAACTGGTATACTTAAAGTGTGTTAAATTGGAACAACTAATTTTGTTCTTAACGCACTTGAATTGTGCAGAAGTAGTGCTGAAGTCTAATTAAACTTATACTTATTATATTTTACTGTGCTAAAGTGGAACTACTGCAAGTATACTCTACTTTAGGTATACTTTGAATAATATCAGACTTTAAATGCAAAACATTTAAAGTTTATACAATCCTCATGAAAAGTGACATTAAAACACATTTTAGACTTAATATTAAGAAAAGTGCACTGCAGACAAGTAATATGCCAAGTAAAGTTTAATTATAATTTTTATATCAGATAATGAAGAAACAACTGAGGTTCCAAACCTGCATGACAGAATTTTCATTTTTGGGTAAAATGAAAAAAATAAATAAATAAAATAATAATAGTAATAATTATATATAATTATATATATATATATATATACATATATACAAAACACCATATATAAACAACAAACCTGTAACTGTTCTCTGTATTAAAATCAATTTTAATAAAATTAATAAATGTATTTAAAAAAGTATTTCATCATCCAATCAATTTCATGAGGATACATTTTTGGCCGAACTAAAGAAAAAAGTAATAAATAAGCAGCTAAATTAAAAAAGGGATACTCTCCTCAAAAATGAAAGTCAAGAAATAAATGGTGGAATATCCCTTTAAATAATGAGTTGATCAAATAACAGAGCCATCATGTTAGATAGTGATAGTGTTGCATTTCAGTAATCAATAATCCACAAATTGTTCTCTGCAAATGGAATGTGTGTTTCATGCATATTAAAATAGCCACAAATATATTTCCCTGTGGGTGTCAGACAGCCAGCCTTTTGGTTCAAGCCTTTAACCACTTGACCACACAGTCCCATGTCACATCTTCTTTACTCACACAGTAAAGCTCCTCATCCATCTTGCTCTACAGCTCTTATATGGCCACAGTATATGCTTTCCAATAAACATGAACCTAAGCAGCACCGCTACACACTGGACAGCAAATACACGTCATGAGATCAAGACAAGTTTACTTACTGTTGAGTAAATTAGTGGACAGATCTGGGATGGAAACCAAAAGAAACCTCAGTTGTAACCTTGAGCACTTAACCTCAATTTGCTTGAGGGGACTGTCCTTGTGGTTCGTGAACT
>JAUYWG010000034.1:10880361-10914043 GCA_034779775.1 Enteromius afrohamiltoni | reverse complement strand
CCCCTACTCTTTACGATGAGTGTCATGGGATTTTTAATGACCACAGAGAGTCAGGACCTCGGTTTAACGTCTCATCCAAAAGACAGTGCTCTTTTGACAGCATAGTGTCCCCATCACTATACTGGGGCATTAGAACCCACACAGACCACAAGGTGAGCACCCCCTGCTGGCCTCACTAACACCTCTACCAACAGCAACCTAGTTTTGCCAGGAGGTCTCCCATCCAGGTACTGACAAGGCTCAAGCCTGCTTGGCTTCAGTGGGCAACCAGGCTTGGGCTGCAGGGTGATATGGCTGTGGGTTTTATTATATCTGACAATAAATCAGCGTATTAGAATGATTTCTGAAGGATCATGTGACACTGAAGACTACCATCAGTGATGGCTGATGATTCAGTATATTAAATATTAGAAACTGCAATAATGTTTCATATATTACATATTTTTTTTCTGTATCTTAATCAAATAAATATAGCCTTAAATACAGACTCCATTTAAAAATCCTAAAAAATCCTGATCCAAACTTTGAATGCCATTATAATGAACAGTTACTTTTGTATAGGTCATTATAAGTGTAAGTATAATCATTATATTATCATGAACTCAAGTCCTTCATGGAGTTTTGTTCATTTCCTCATAAAATACATTAGTAAATATTTTCTTTTTAAAGTTAAAAGAAGTTTGTAATGTTGAAAGTGATTCATCAATATAATTCATCTCAGAGCTGGTTGGTTCGTTTTTGGAAACACCTATAGAGAAAATGAATGGGGAAAAAAAAAAAATAAAGCCACTGTATGTGTGTATATATATGCTTTTCATTCATGCGTTCACATGTTTCCATTGTGTTCTTCGCAGGGAAAAGACATAATGCAGCTTCAGATCTCCGAGCTGATGGGTGGATGGATTAGTGTTACTCAGGCTACAGCATTGAATCTCTGAGAGGTCTGAGAACTCCTTCCACAGCCAAACATCCAGATTACCCACACACTCCATCGTTCTGCATTCTTCCACGCTGAATGTACTGTACATTGAGCACTGAAGCACACAGGCTGTTCTTAGGCTTACAGAGCTCTAGATTCAGCAGTCTGTGCCTCAAATTCAAAACCCAGTGTAAGTTCTGCACCTCACAAAAGTTCAGAGCTATTTAATCCTTCAGCCAACATCAATCAATATCATCACAACTATAACATCACAACTGTTTCTGATCTCATCGTAACCACTGTATCATAAGCAGCAGAACCACTATCATCATTACCTCCATCATCACTGTCATGTAATCACCACCATCATTGGCGTATGGTCACTACGTCTCACTACCATCATACATTACCACCACCACCGTCACATAACCTCTATCACTCAACAATGTCAGTAACATTATTATTCATACTATTACAAGATCATCATCACCATAACCACTATCACCCTCATATACATACATTACATATAAGGAGTTGCTGTTATCCACCGCTGCACACAACAAAATGCCATTATCTCAGTTTTTTTTTTTTTATGTCTGGTAGCCGGTGTTTCGCATTCATTTGGCCAATCAGCATAAGTCATTGTTTGTTGCCATCGCCGTTATAATCAACATCACAACATTACCATCCTCATCTTTCTCCTTCATTATTTATGAAGTATTATTTAACAATCTCTTGATTAAAATGCTTTACATTTTTAGAGAAATATGCAAAAATAATCACAACAATAATCCAAAAAAAATAAGCTTACCTTAAAGATTATTTTGGCTTTTCCATCATCATTACCATTACAGACACAACTATCCTTACCACTGCTATCACCACCATCATCATTACCAATAGTCACAACTAGTATTATCCTAACCAGTACCACCACCGTCACAACCATAACTATCCAATCCATTATCATAATCATCCTCACTGCTACTATCATTGCCATAATAACCATCATTACTATCATATAACCATCACTACATATACACCATCACCATTATAATCAACATCACATCACCATCATCTCCTTCCTCTTCAAGCTTTAATTAACAGTCTGTAGACCGAAGTTCTTTATAAAGCTTTACATTTTTTGAGCCACATGCAAAAATGATCACACCCATAAAAGTTGACCTTAAAAATAGTTTGGGCTCATACATCACATTATCATGACTATTACATAACATTCACCACCGTTACCATCAAACAGCATCACAACCAGTATCATCCTCACCACTATTTCACCTTCACAACCATCCCCATCCCCACTGCTACTACAATAGCCACAATCATATCGTCCTCACCATTCCCATAATCACATTACCACCACCACCATCATCACCAATATAACATAACATCCATCACTATTACAGCCATAATCATCCTCACCACTATACGGTCATCGGCATATTCAGCAGCAGCAGCGCACCACAAACATTATAATTACAGTCTTAATTCCGTAATGATCATCATCATTATCATCACTCTCAAATCATCATCAACATGCTCATTTCTGACTTGTGCTGTGAGGCAGAGCGTCTCTTACCAGGTTTGAGTTGGTTGCGTTGGAATCATCCTCGGGGAAAGGGATGTAGACAGCTAAGGCCACACAGTTTGCAAAAATAGTCATCAAAATTATGATTTCAAACGGTCTGCGGAGTCAGAGTTAAAGAAAATCTGTTTCATACACAAGCAGAAGAACAGCACACACACACACACACATACAGCACAGTACATGTTAAGTTCAGTATCAGTGCACGAGACAGTATGTAAGAGTCCAGATCCTCTCTGCTCTTTTTTTCTCTCTACTGAAATTCTCTTTCCTTTTAATAGCAAGGCCACGCTCTTCAAAAACCTGGCCTTCATCAAGACAACGATCTTCACCCCCCCCTCCTTCTCCCATTTTCCTTCTCTCTCTCTTCCTCTCCTCCCTCTCTCTTTTCACTGGCCAAATTGTTTGTTTGGCTTTCAGTACTGCTGGAAATGCAATCAAACTGTGTCATCATTTGTTACAGGAATGGATTTCTCCGAGATGGGTGTTGAGTCGCATGGCACGTGTCCTGAGGAGAAACAGATGTGTTCTTGTTTTTCTGGATGTTTCTCTTGTATCTGCTGTCTGGGCCTTGAGTTATGGCTCTCTGGGGTTAGTTCAGAATTACAGAGCCATAGACCCTGTAACCCAGTTAGATAAACATGCTTGTAGATCAGTAGTTCGGTCCCCAAGGGAGTAAAAACACACCATTGCAGGCAGACCCAAACTGAATTTAATCTTTAAAGGTCTTGCAAGGTTATAAATAACACTTCTATATATGAAGCCTGCTTGAATGTGCATAATGCGAAGGTGTGTGACCAAATTTGTGTTTGCAGGAAGGGTCAATATGCATGTGTGTGTGTGTGTGTGTGTGGGAGGGATGAATATTTGTGTGTGTGTTTGTGTGTGTGTACATGGACCTGTTCAGCCTGTTGAGAGGAGCTGTTGGCATGGCAACACAGCCAAAGACAGGAGAGATGGGCTCTGGAGTCTCTGGAGATACAGATCCAGTCAAGTGTGTGCAAGACCGAAGACACATTCGGATATAACTGGTGAAACGGGAACTTTTATGAAATATTCAACCAAAATTAATGAGGGAAAATATTTGTCTGTCTCCACAGTTCAGCTGTTCACTCGTGCCGCTTTGTGAATTTATGGGGAAATCTTTGATGATGTGATAAGTTCTTGGCTGAAGCTGTGAATGGGAGCTGGATCTCCTGTTTTCTGATGAATGAAGCATTTTCTTAACCAATCAATCCTCATCAACATATTTTCCTGGTCAGGGGCCTCTCGCTGTCTCTTGTGGGCAGAAACGATTACATAAAACCATGAGAGAGGAAGGGGAAAAGGACAGGGGAACACACCGTCCTACAGTCTCCTGTAAAAATTAATTTCAGGGGTGCACTTGAATGACTCATCAAAGCTCAACTCGATTTAACCCTTTGCAGAAGACAGTGGCATAAAAACCACAAAAAGTCTATTTATACCTGTAATGCAGCGAAAAGGGAATGTTGTATTTTTATAATAACTCAAAGAGACCATAGCACATCTGTCAAACGCTGACTGTTATAATAACAAACAGATCATACAGCAATTAATAAGCACACCTATTCAGACACACTGCTGCGTATTCAAAATAAGAAAAGAATACATTTATGGCCTGAAGGTCAATAACCTCAGCCTTTAAGTCAGCTACGTTCTATGTTTATGAGTAGTCTTTAATTTTAATCGTTTAATTCTTCAAATAACTCTGAAACAACAGTATTCCACAAGATTTCCCTAAAAAGCACAACCGTTTTTAACAAAATTAATTTGAAATGTTTCTTGAGCACCAAATCAGCATATTAGAATGATTTCTGAAGGATCACTTGAAAATGAAAACTTGCAATGTAGCTCTGCCATCACATCATCATTTTCATTTTAATTTGAAATAATATTTCATAATATTCATGTTTTTAGTGCAGTCTTGGTGAGCATAAGATTCTTCTTTCAAAAACGTTACCGACCCCAAAACTTCTAAACCGTAGTGTGTGTATATATACAGTACATGCAAGCAGGTCAGAGCTCCATAAAGGATACTTCCATTCCACAATACTGATGCACGCCCTGCGGATGGGGTTTTTAAGAGTGAGGCAGAGAAGGGCTCGGGGTGGGCGCGTGGAGGCAGTGCTGGCCTGTTTCTTGGGTTTGGTGTAGTGCTGGCGTTTGCGCTGCGTGGAGCTCGCAGTAGAGATCGGGGCTCCGGTGGTGCCCATCAGCTTGGCCTGCCGTGCCGCGTCGATGGCTGCCTGCCAGCTGAGGGGGGCGCCAGGGGTGGGAATGTGTTCAGGTGCAAGACCCAGCACCCCACCACCACCCCCCACACGCTCGTCCTCATTCAGACTGGGGACTGGAGCCAACGATGGACTGGAATAGTTGGAGCCTATAGAAGAAGAGAAGGAGACAGTGAATGAGAGAGTGTGTGAGAAAGCAGAGTTCTGTGATGTTCGGTTCCGTATTAACAAAGAGGTTTTTGATGTCGTATTTAAAATAGATTTTTTTAATCATACCTTCATTTACTTGGCACCTTTTCGAATGCCTTTTATGAGTAGATTTGAAAAAACCCACAAAAAGAAGAAGATTTTATTGTTTTACCCTTGTCCCAGACCCAGATTTTCAGTCATTTAAGAGAGTTTATTTTATAAAAGTCCACAGGGACAACAAAGCCCACTGCCAGATGGACAAGCGGTTATTAAAAGAGTTTGTGTGCTTGTCACGTGTTGCACTTGTCCAATCAATGTTATTAAGCTTGTAAATATGCAAATAAGACCGTCAAATCCATCCACAAATGGGTTTACAAATGTACAGTGTGAAATTTCAAAGCCTGGCAACCCAAGATTAAACACCCCTGGTATTTATATGTAATAACTCCTGGGTAAACAATTTCAGGTGTGAAAAGCCAATTAATGTTCTTTTATATTTTATATTTTGGCATTCCAATATAATCCTGGCCAATTGCATCAGCGTATTCATCACACATGGCAGCCCTGCAGGACTGTATCTCATCTCCATCTGCAGTCCAAGAGCATAAAATCCAAAGAGAACTATCCTACTGAAGTGCGTGTGTGTGTGTGTGTGTGTGTGAGGAATGAGAGACAGAGTGAGATCACAGTAATAAACCACAGAACTAAGAGTTTCCCCCCATCCTGTACCCTTGGTTTTCTCTATCCCCCATCTCTTTTTAATAAATAGCTCAACCCAAACTCTCCTAAAAAAATTCTCCTATCCCAGTTTTATATGTAGTTTTTTTGTTGTGAGCAGTGCAGAAATCTCATACTTAAAGGTCTTTTGCATAGGAGAAAGATTCAGTAAAGTATGTTATGAGAGTAAGAAGAGAACTGGGGAGTTGTTGTCTCTGTTATCTAACTCCTGTTAAATTACAAGAAGTCAAAGTGGGCTTTTCTCGATGACATGCGGACTCTCCTAAAGCACCATTTCTAATTACCGTAGTAAAGCCACACTTTGGATAAAGACTTTCAAAAGGAGGAATCTCAGTTACTCATCCTAAAGTGGACCCACAATGGATTCACTCTCGAGAGATACACTGACACTCATTTTTCTAATTGGGAGGTAAGTTTGTTTCTTTTTTTTTAGGCACAAATGAACATGCACATGCAGAAACAAACATAAAGAGCTACACACACACACATACACTTGAATTCACATAAAGCAAAGACTAGGTGCCAAATTTGAAATCCTGCATTCACACAGATCAAATCTGCACCTCACTGAAAACTTTCTGTAGTTTGAGCCATCAGCCTCTAAAGCTGTTCAATTTGGAATCCATGGACTGAGATGTAATCGCATTTTGAAACTGCATCACCACAGACACCAGGGGATCCCCTTTCCCTCTGATCTGAGATCAGCAATGAGCTTTTCACTTCAAAAAAGGAAACATTCACATTGTATTTTAACGAGCCGCTTCAATTTACATATACACATAATATGTATAATATGAACAAATGCACTTTAGTGTAAGCTGCTACTAGTCTAGTACTGGAGGAGAAAGAAACTGGCTGAAACAAATGGGGAGGGACTAACTGGGATAGGGGGAGGGGCTGATATATACTGGGGAGGGGCTACTTGAAACTAGGCAGAAAATGTGGCGTTTTTTGACCATATGTCACCATTTTCACTCCAGCAACTAAGCAAACACACACAAACCTCAGCATGTGTTAATCTGGTGCATTGCATGGATGAGTATATTTTAACACCACAGTCACACACACTCTCTCTCACATACTGTTTTATGAGTCAGCATCACCATTCATATAGTCATCTCACCACACAAAACCACATATAACCGTTCACTCTCTCTGAGCCGTACAGTAAGAGCATTTTCACTGCAGCATCACAGCAGTGGATGATTTGACCACGGCCGTATAAGAGAATAAAACATTACTGCTCTGATTCCTACTAGTTATTTCTGCTGTGTCTTCTTCTGCAGCCAGGCTATTTTGTCAGAGCAATTAAATAAAGACACCTGTTAAACACGGTAAAAGATGGTGGGATACTGTTTGGAACTGTGGTTAAGAGTTAAATTTAACCCTTTGAGTGATCAGAGATTTCCTGCTTTCTATAGTGACTCTTGAGAAACGTTTATACATACTTTATCACAGACGAAGTGGTTTAAATGCAGTATTTGTCAAATACACAAACAACTGAGAAGGTTTTATGTAGGAGCAGAAACTATGCACAATGCACTACAAATACAGCACTTATGTTACTGGGATAAAGTTGATCAAAAACAACTAATTAAATAACCACTTTAAAATGCCAATAAAGTGGGGTCTATATTTTAGTCGGTCTATTAAAATGTATTTGTAAGCATTATCAGAACTGAAGGTGTCAGAACAAACAAAAAACACAAATCATCATCATCAGTGAATGTTACCAATAGTGAAACAGCACATTCAGGGAAACATATACCACGCAATTCAAACTCGCAATTCTGAGGAAAAACAAGTGACAATTGCAAGTTTATTCTGACTCATTTCTCAGAATTGCTAGTTTACACCTTGCAATTACATCTGATATAATTCTTCTACAGTTTTGCGAAAAAAGTCAGAATTGTGTCATTTTTTATTTAGTATAAAATCGTAAAAATGCAGTACGCCCCAATTTTAGTTCTTGCCACACAAGATTCATACTTGGGTGACAAATGTGTGTACAGATAATTGCAAAAAAATGACTTTTTCAAAAGAAGGACCTACTCAGAGTATGCAATTTCAGAAGCAACCATGATGTAGCCAAACCTCTGACAGTCACAGCAAGTCTAAACCAACAGTACAGCTCATTCTGGCCAGGACCTGCTCAGTCAGCCAATAAAACATTTCAGACTGATTGTGGGAAATGAATAAGAAACTAGAGTCCAAAGCAAAATATAAGCATGTTACCAATAGACATTACTTCCAGTATACATTCAGTTTGCTGACTTTGTCATATGTCCCACAACCGCACTCTGGATATTGTTTTTCTTCAAAGCATGCACACCACATTTAAGAAACGCCACATATAACACAAAACGGTGCAATTAGACCATTTTGTATCACTTGAAACAATGAACCACATGCTGACAGAAAATAAAATACATGCTTGTTATCATGACACTTTTTTACTAAAATGCTACGGATGTGAAAATGCAGAAAATCAAACCTGATCTGAATATTTTCATCACAGAAAAAACATGAGGTCATATTAATTTTATTAAAGTGTAAATATTTTGTATGGAAATTTCTGTTTCAGTGTGCAATGAACTTTATTCTTGCTTGCAAAAAGCATTTGTCGGCATACACATAGACCATGCTAGCCGGCAAAATCTGACCCCTCGGCCTCTGCAAGTATTTTTAAAATCTATTCAAAGATTCTGAATCATTACAACCGTTAGTTAATACGAGTTAAATATTTTATTGCTGTGGCAGGAGTTAAGCCCTAGACCTAGAAAACCTAGAAAAACAGTATTTGCAAAAGGATCCAAACACAGGAAGAGACACGGGACCCTGTGGACCCTAGAACACTGACACACACACACACGCGCGCAAGAGTATTAATAACATCCTTTTTAATATTCATCTGCAGAGATACAAGGCCAGAATAACCCAGATTCATAGGGAGTAAGTGATTAGGAGGTAACAGAAAGCAAGAGCGGGAGAGAAGAAGTGACAGAGAGAGCGACAGACCTGTATGTGGTGACTGATGAAGTTTCCTTCATTCAGCCGAGACACACTACACTCTAAACATTGATATTTATATTCATGAATGACTGTTTAAAAGCATAGAGAGAAAGGAAGAAACACGTCACGTTCTAGAATCAGTCAAGTTTAGGACCTGTTTGCCCCTGCTGGTAGATGCTGTAACTACAACATTCTTCTTCTCCATTGATGGCCATTCAGAAGTAGTCATTGGTGTATTATTTATAAACTATTACAGTATTCATTTATACTTTGGAATAGCTCTTATTTGCACGTTTTTGGTTTTTAGATTTTATTTCCATCTTTAGTTTAGATTACGTTATATACTTTTGCCTATACTGATATTTTCTGTTTTTAGTCAGGGCAACATTTCTAATACTCAATTATGTGCGATTATGCATCATTTCTGCGTCATTTTTTTATTTATTTAAGTCATTTTTTAAAGGTTTCAGTGCAATTAACATTAAAAACACTAGCTGCCATAATACAGTACTTAACAACAAGAAAAAATAACAACCAAAATGTAATGACATGTTTCCATCTTTCTGAAGTGCTCTTTTAAGTGTGAAATGAACTGATTTTCCCTTGTCTGCTGCATTTGACGTCACACCTCAAGATAGTCGCTATAGTGAAGGGTATGTAATTTCCCTACGGCTCCAGAATGATTAGTCACATGACATTTATGGTTCTGACAATTCACTCGAAAAAAAGAATAGAGGTCAAGTACTTCAGTGTAAGTCCTGTGCCAGCTGGGAAACCAGCACTGAGGTTAATGGAAGTATTCATATAAATAATTTTAATGTTTCAAAATATCTAAACGTGAAAACAAAGCCCTTTATAGCGAGGGTGAGCTGGGCATCATAAAAGTTTCATTTTGACTTTATATGTGCTTGGTTAATGTGGCATTGAGTCATCGCTCGATGATGTCACAATGTAGCAGTGAGCAGTAAAGCATGAAATACTCACTGTTCATGACTCAGCAGGGAATTGTGGGAAATGGAGTCATATGTCGACGGTGCTCTGATGCCACAAAGCTAAAATATATATATATATATCTTAATAAGTCCATACTACTAAAGAAGAAAATTAACCAATGACAGGATAATGATGGCGAGATAAACACAGGTCTTTGACCACCTTCTGTATTTCACACACACAAACAGAGATCAAACAGTAAAACAATGAAGATTTTCTAGAGAAAGATACAGGCAGAACACAACACTATGACACTGCTTGTATTAGGATGCCGTGTGTGTGTGTGTGTGTGTGTGGTTTGAGTGGGCGGGGCACACTGAAGGTGTCATCCATTACCATCTGTTCAATTACATCACTGAAATCAAAGCCAGCCAATCAGATCAAGCTGCTCAGTCATGCTTCACTGGTCTCTCAGCCATAGCGCGCACACACACACCCCAAAACATGACCAAAACCTTAACAAAGCTGGGCGCCAACACCAACATAATGTTTACATGCCCTTGGATATGTTCCCACATAATTAGCCGTCATTCAGCATTAACACACACGTGCACACCTGAGGCATACGGACACAAACCCGAGAAATACACACGCTGATACACCTGAGACATAGACGCATACGCACACACCTGAGACATATATACAAGCACTCGCATTTCTGAAATAGTGACACGTACACGCACCCCTGAGATACAAACATAACAGTGGTTCCCGACAGCAAAAAGCTATTCAGCCTCTAAAAATCAACTGACTGAGATGTCAAAATACAAATATTTCATAAAATAAAATAAAACGTAATTGAATTGAATTATTATGATGATAATTTAGCCATTATTCTTCGAAAGCTGTTGTTATATTATATTATATTATATTAAAATATTTTAATTTCTTAGACAGTGGTATAGAGAAATATCTCGCTATGTATCTCGGACCAGATAAAATTCACTTCATTTAAAAAAAATTAAAAGCACACTTCACATCAACAAGTAACATGATATGTTAAGGTGCCATTCATGTCTGTATAACAAATGCATGGGATTAAATAAAAAAAAACCATAACATAAAATTAAATAACATAACACAATATAAACCTGTTTCATAAAAATTCTGCCTTAACATCAACAACAGCCAAGAAAGTAAAGAGGGTCAGTTTTGATTACATACTGACTTCAATTTATCTGCCACACTTTAATGCCATGTTTTCTAGTAAAATAGTACCAACACAATTTAAAAAAAAACTGGTATGAGCTTGATTCTGAATTGAGGAGTTTTAACCCAAACCTCTCAATGCTGCACTAATATATAATACACCCAAATATATAGACAGCACTGTGTCCTAATCATGCTGCTCCACAATATATGTTACACATGAAACATGTTCTGATCAGTTGTAATTGTGTCGTGTCACACAGTCTTTTTGCTGCTTTTAATGTGAACAGGCAAATTCCTCCTCGCTAAAAACTACAGTAGTTGTGTCTAGTCAGGTCAGGTCGTGAGCAGTCCTCCTGAAAGAGTACTCGAGGTTTACACTAAAAACAACAACAAGTATTTACTAAACGGTTCCATTTCTTACAATGGGATGAGGTTAAACAAGGTATTTGCACTACAATGAGTGTGGTTATATAAGCAAACATAACTCCTCCTTCCCTTTCTCTTTCTTCCTTGGCGTTATGTTTTCTATTCTTTCCATCCGTTCCCGATGTCCTGAAACTGCTCACAAACATTTAGACTGCAGGACCGGGAGATAAGGTCACAGTCCAGTTATTTTAAGAAACAGACATCAGTCACTATGGAGTTCAAAGCATGTCTGTTTAATATTGGTCATCAACACACACACACATGGGTAGGTGCCAGAGAATGAGGGATTCCAGAGAGATGGAGGTGAGATTGCAGCTTAGACTGCAACACATCCACCATGAAATTTAAACACACTTTCAGTAACCTGCGCAGTAGTTTTTGTCGAAAATGTGTTACTACATAGATTTTTGAAACTCCAACAATAAAATAAAGCAGTATTGTTTAATGTCCGATTCATTCTACAGTAAATCTATGTTTTGCCGGTTTTATATCTGTTTGACTCCTTAGAAAAGTACATGATTTGATTTATCACGGCTATAGCACGAACATGCTGGATGTACTTTAAAGGGGTCATACGATGCTATTTCAAGTTTTCCTTTACCTTTGGAGTGTTACAAGCTATTTGTGCACAGAAGAGGTCAGATATTCTTTATTAAGGTTATGACTTGTAATTACAGGAAGAAGTGCATTTTTTAAAAATTCCCTAAAATTACAGTAACTTTACTGTGTTACAGTAACACAGTTTAGAACTGATCTATGTTCATCTCTTACACCAGCAAGAGTCAGACTATTGTTTTTACAGTTTAAACCATTTATTCATTTATAGTTTTTCAAATAGTTGTCAGCCACCTGGCCCGGAACCCTGCGTTTACTAGCCAAAGCCAATTTTTACTCGCATTTGGCACTTGGCGAGTATTAATTTTAGCCCCTGTACTTAATCGTTTTTGTTTATTTGATGCCCCATGGCTTAAAATGACTTTATATGAACTACTGCTTTCACACTAAAAAAAAGACCCAAAAACTGGAACGGAAACTGGAAAACTGGCACTTGATCCTGAACTGAACTTGATTCCAACCCAAACCACAAATCTGCGTTCACAGACTGCTTCATATATATTGGACCCATATAGGCATGCCGTCATGAGGCCTTCATAGGCTGAGCAAAATGTTCCGTCGTGATGCAGTCTGGTCTGTTTAAATCCAACCCGAAGTGCAGCTGGTTTTCATGGAATTCGATGCTTCTAGAAGGAAAAGTCAAGACATGAATGAGAGTCCTGGAATTCTGAACTGGAATTTGGCCCAGAGTACGCAGAGGGATTCGGTAATCTCCGTCACGAAAAGAGCATCGCAGCACAAACCCCGCTGGTCCAGATTAACGCTGCGTTTAACTCTGAGCATTAATGCTGATCCGTACAGCCGCGTTTCTCTCCTAAACCCTCACACGCACACATTCAGAGCGACTTTATCTCATCTTCATCTCTCTCGTTCTGTCTGTGCTTTCTCCCTTTTTCTCTTAATTTATGCCTGTGTGTGTAACAGCTAAATATGAACTCTCTTTAATAATGTATAACTTACTGAATAATATATAACTCATCAGACCATCAGACTTTTGCTCTCTCTCTTCTCTCCTTCCTCCACTGCCAATATCACTCTCTCTCACTCTTACTCTCCATCTCTCTCCTCTTTGTCCGTTCCATCCAACTCATGCACCCTGGTCTTCCTGCCTTTTTCTAAACATCTTTCCCCTCTTCTCTTCTGTATTCAGAAGGGCAAGAGGTGCACTGTAAAGGTGGCAATGTCTGCAAGTTTCTTAACTAAATTTTTAAAGTTTTGACTGGGTAAATTCACATGCCTGAAAGTTCAAGATGAAACTATAATTAAGGTCAAAATCCCAGAACCTCTTAAAGGTTTTAACAATACAGTCAAACCCCTAAAGAATCAATTCATCACATACATTTAAAGTCACTATCAGCTTTTAAATATTACCGTTCTGGAGTTTGGATTTAATTGTCATTCTACAGTTTTCCTTGCGGTGACAAAGAGAAGAGGGAAAAGCTGCAGTAGATAACATAATAATAGTCATAATTCTTAAACAAATGAGAAAAAAGCATTCGGAAGCAGAGTTTAGACTTCCTGCAAAGTTTAGCCTGGAGTTAAACATTGGACCGTGAGACTTTTTTTTAACCCTTAATGATACAGAAGGAAGTTATTGCGAAAATGTTCAAAGGTTCAACCATTGTTTTTTCTTAGGGGTCTGAAGGAGTGTTTGGACATGGAAATGGCTAATACATCACATGGCGTCAGACTTAGCAACCGGAATGTTACATGCATTACTTGAGTTAGACAAGAGAGCTGCCATTGGTTACCTGATGTAGTGGACAGTTTCCAATCCTGCTTTTATCTACTGTAGTATGAATAGGAGAGGGACACTTTTTTGAGTAAATACAGCTTGCAAATTCCTGAAAAGTACATGAATTTACTCATACTTGTAAGTAAAGTCAAGAAAGTCTTTCATGAAGAACTTCTTGACATTATTTTTGTTTGCTGCATGCACAAAACATATTCTCAAAGCTTCATAAAATTAAGGTTAACTCATTGAGGCACATGGACAATTTTAATGATGTCTTGAATGTGCCTTGCTGTCCACGTAGGGTCAGAAAGCTCTCAGATTTCATCAAAAATATCTTAATTTGTGTTATGAAGATCAACTAAGGTCTTACAGGTGTAAGTAATTAATGACAGAATTTAAATTTTTGGCTAAACTATCCCTTCAAGACCTGTTCGCAACATGAACTCTATTTTAATTCTATTTCAAACAAGGTTACATTTTCATTCTGTGAGAATGGAATGTTTGTATTGGAATCATTTTTAGAACAATTTTTTGTCCCATGATGATGACTGGATGACTACATTGATCAATCAGAATACACCCAACTTTAAAAGCGTTTAAGCATTTAAAGCAGTTGACAAAGTAATTCCATAAACAATGCTGCATTGGTGTGAACACAAATATAGTTACCATTACACAGAAGGTATTGCTTTAGTGTGAACGGGACTTTCTACTTGACAAGTGCTCAGTTCTCCACCAACTTTTTAAAATGTGATGGTTTCCCAGCACCTCGTGGGATATAAAGTATCCACTGTTTGTACTTCTGAATCTCATGTGATGCATCCCGCTATTGCCCGCCCATCGTTTGCTTACCGTGTCATAATCATACTAAATATCCAACATCCTGCTCAACATGCAATGCTGCTTGCAAACTGGGTAAAAGTAAAGTGTGCGTATTTGGCCACCTGTAACAGGCTGTAACAAGAACTGGGTTGAGCGGACCTAAACTCTTTTGAGTTCTGAGATGTTATTAGGCAGTTTAACAGTCATCATCACACACAGGCACTCACGGCAGCACTCTGGAGGGCTAAAATAGGGAGAGAAGCAGAACAAAAAGACTGAATATGTAATTGGGTTCACGTCTTTTCTTCAGGAGTGCATGAGTAGCTCTAATCTTCCTCCACTGCCCTAAACCAAGATTAGACAGACTCCTGAGACCACCACCTTCTCTCTTTCCCTCTCTTGTTCTCTCGCTTCATTCCAGCGCTCTGTTCTTCACCCAATCTGAAATAATTAACTGCTATAAGTGAAATTAATTACGTTAATTAGAACAGCCGAGTTATTTTGGGGTCCAAGAAGACGAAGAGGAAGGTTTGGGACCACATTGACCCTTCTGCACACCTTGTGCATATATGTGTGTGTGTGTGTGTTAGAAGGGAAAGGGAAAGGTAAAAGGTCACATGGAAATGGGAGAAATGAGGTTGTGGAAAAAACTCCTAGTCATTTCTGATCATAAAAAAGGGTGATTCAAGCCTTTGCGGGGAAACTATGGGCTGTCTTTCCTCTGATATAACCCTCGGAAATGGTTCTTCCAGGATTTATTTCACAGAAAGGGTCAGATGTTTCTTTGAAAAACTACTTAGAGGAAGGTTCATCTATAAAATAAAAACTGACTGCCAGACTCACAGAGACGCCATCACTGACATCTGTTTCGCACACAAACCGCAGACAGGCACAGAGTCAAAGGCAACAGTGAAAGAAAAGCACAACACACACAAAAAAGAAAAGAGTGTGAGCTTGATAATTTTTCAGCTCTGCCAGGCCTGAAATGACTTCTCTCTTGACCCTGAAGAGCCTTACCTCATTTCTCTGAGCTAGAACATTAGATGAAAGCCTAAGGGCTGCTTAAGGGTACAATGACAGGAAAAGCAAAGCTAACTAAGGTCACTACGTGTTTGATGCCACATTTTCAGACGTCTCTAATCTCCAATAATTTAGTCCACTTATGTGCCACCAATTTCTTACAAAAGACTGACAAGCTGACATTCAGCTCTGCCTCCAGCAACTGAAATACCTAAAATAAACATCTAAACAAGTTCTATGTGGACCAATATTGACAAAATGATTACATTTTATTGAATAACTATAGGTTTTGGGGTTTTTTATCCCAGATACTTATAGAAGATATATAAACAAAACTCTTGTAATGTTTTTCCAATCAAAAGAGTGGGCCAAAACTAACTGTATGAATTGATAATGCATAATATATTTTAATTTCAGCAGCAAATACGATGTACACCTATCGCTAAAATTATATTAACTAAAAAAAAAAAAAAGTAATTGAATGAAACATTTGTAAGTCATCTTAAATATTATGTATTAAATGTGTAAGTGTATAATATAATATAATAAATATTTTTAATTAATAATGCACAACTGAGCAAAGAGAGACTTTAAAAACTGCGAAAATTAAACAACTGTTGAATATTCAGGACAAGCCAAGGGTATGCTGGGAAAGACATTTACATCATTAGAACGGTTTTACAACCAGTGTGTTCCTAGCAGGTAAGGGGGCCCAAAGACCCTCAGCACCATCTGCCTGAGACATCAACCGCTCTGAGGTCAGAACCTACATGTCTCGTTTCACATTTTACAAGACCACTGCTGAGACTTAGGGATAAAAGATAACACTTAAAATGAAGCAGTACATTTCTGAGAGAAAGCAGAGAGGTTTAACATGAGATTACACCCACAAATCTGCTTGGCACCTCCAAAGGTGAGGAGGATACTGATAGACTGAAAGCTGAAGCTGACAATTGGAAAATGAATCTGCACCTCTCTCTCTCTTATTCATATTCTTGTAGTGTACTCCCTCTTGCTCCCTGTGCTTATAGTGAGTCTGAAGCAGGCCGGCCTTCCATCTCTCTTATGCTGGCACAGAGACAGGAGAGCCCACAGTGTATCTGTAATGAATACAAATCCCGATACATTACTTCTGGCTGCAGCCCAGCCCCAGCGCTCAACCACTTCCTGTTCCCCAGTGATCAAACTGCAGACTGTATTAATCAGAGGTGTTAAACTGAGGTTTGTGTCCTGTTGGAATGTGCAACTGGATCCCTCATCAGAGCAGAGACATCCAAACATGGCTCAAATGCAATGGGGGGAGTTATTCATCCATTCCGGACAGAATTCTGGTTCTGAATTTAAAAGAGAACAAGCCAACCAGACATTTACGCCATGACTTGGTATTCAGGCTCAGATATGATGGCAGCAATGATCTACTACAATTCCAAAAAGAAGAGAACAAAAAGGTCACAGAATGAACAGGATCTCTAAACGTTCTCAAAATCTCAACTATGGATCTCTAAAATCTCAAAACTGATTAGGTTGATAACTGAATAGTTTATCATAAAACACCATTCACATAAACAAGAGATTTTGAGTCAAGTCCTAAATTCACTCTAAAAAATATTGATAATAATGTTAGAATAAATAGCATTAACATAAAGGTATGACCGTACTGTACTCTCAAAACTTTACAAAATAATTTAATTTATTTTAAATAAAATAAAATAAAAATCCAGTTTTTCTAACAAGGTGGTTTAAATGAATCCCATTTTGTCCTGTTTATTTTCCACAATTTTCCATCTGTCCCCAGTATTTCTTTGCGCTCTGTAAATGTACTACTGACAGCTTCAACAAATTAACCCAAAAATAACTAAATTAATCAGCTACGGCATCACTTTCTAAATGTGACACATTTTAGGCCAAGTCTCACTTGATTTGAACGTTTGATTTGAGACTACATGTTTTACCATCATATACAGCTTCAACCATCTAAAACAAAACCTTTGTGAGAATTCAGTCAATTCAGTCTGAACTCAAATATGTGACCAGGTATTTAATAAGTTCAATAGTTACTCCTGATCGACAGATCTGCAGCTAATTTAGCCTTTACATTGACTGCTATACATATCCTGTATTTCAAGCTGTAAAATTCAAATATATTAGCAGATAAAATCCTGAACTCAGCTACAACTGCAAAAGACAAAACCCTCCCCCGATCCAAAATCTGATCTAAGCTATTTTTTTCATGAGGTCCAAAAGGCACCATATACAAAGAATGACCCTTTAAACAGCTTGTTCACAGAAATCAATCGGGTCCTGGAGAGTTCTTCATCTCGATTAAGCCGAAAGCAGCACAAGGTTGACAGCAGTGGAAGTAGTCCAAATACTTTCTTTCTTCCCATATCTCACATTTGTCTTTTCAGCGATGTAAGCATCTCATCTGTGGTTTCCAAAGTGACAGACACCGTATCCAAAAAAACCATTTAAACAACACAGAGTACAAAGAGGAAAGGAGGTTTTACCCGTTGGAAGCCTGCCCCCTATTCATTTTCTGAGAAGAATTACATCCCTGCCAAATCCAACAGGAATCCTGGATTCAGTAAAAAAAACGAAGTTCATCAGGCATAAAGCAAGCCTACATTTCCTCCTGGGCCAACCTTCCACTGCACCTGAAGGGCACCTTGAGGAGATTCAGGCATTTCATTAGCAGGCCACGTTTCTTCTACATCTAATTACAACACAAATTGTGCTCTGGGATAATGCATTTCCACTCAAAATGCATTCAAATAATTAATCAATTAATCACCTGCCTACTAAGGACAGAACCAACATACTGTATACATGCAATTATGGCCACACATCAATTACCAGCACTACCCAGAGCCCATACGTCTATAATCTGATAAGAGTCAAGCACATGGTCTTTATGTGTGCAGCTGCATAAACAGACACACAATAAGATCAAACCCGCCAAGAATAAACACAGAAAACGACATCACATGATCAGCCACGTTTCAGATGCTTCAAATAGTCTTCACACTGAAACCCTCAAGAAGCATTTATGAAATTTAAAAGATGAATAACAATTGAGGCATTTAGCCTGGTAGCTTTAAGACTATATGAGTACCAGTGATTGACCAAATAAACTATAGCATATACATATTTATGTTATAATACAAAAATAACTTTTTTTTTTGTTGCCCCAGCTCCCAGCAATACCAATAGCAAATCAAGGTTTTAATAGTGCCAGGACATACATGTCTTTTTTCATCACTGTCTTTTTTAATGGGCAACACATTAGCACAGGACAGAAAATTACATGAATTCATTTGATTTCAAAGGGTCCATTCAATACTGTATGCTGGAAAGAAAATTTAACGTGATAAATGATATTTTCCAAACCCCTTTATTCATTAGCGCACACATTTCGGACAGTGAATTATACTGCCGTCACAAAGCAAAATTCAGCAAAGGTACATGAATGTTTTTCAAGCTGCTGACAGAACACAGTGTTACTTGGCATTGTTCTTGCTTGCACAAATCAATTTTTATGATTTAAAAAAAATCTCTTTTTTTTTATTATAGACTGTAACATTTTACAATACAACAAAGACCCTGGAATGCAATAAATAAAACTAACCCTTTCTTTGCCTGAACAGACCAAGTGAAAACCGATCTTTGATCTCAGCAATCAAGCTTTTCATGCAATCTTCAGCCACTGTCTGCATCTTAACATTATGTTATTGCTGAAGTAGTGCTACATGGTTTAGACAGGACACATAACTTCCTGCCAATGGCTAAAATTTTAAATTCCATCTTCTGGAGAACAGGAATGACTGTCCCTGCTGCTGACTTAATATCTGCCCATGTCCTCAGCTGTCTAATATACAACCAGAGGACATTACTTGAATAATTTGTGTCAAATAAGAACAAAAAAGGCAAAAATGCAATACCAGAAAATGGAAGGTTCCTGAAGCTTAACGCAGTTAATATTTGATCCACATGGTTTTAGGTTTGCATTGCCTGGGCCGGACCGATAAAATAGACCGTTAGATTGAATAGGTCCAGTCACTTTAGTGAACTTAAGCAAGAAAATTCTGCCTTCATTTACCCACTTTCATGTTGTTTCAAACTTGTATGACTTTCTTGAGTGTTTTAGGGGTTTTCAAACCAAAATGATTCCACTAACTTTCATTGTATAAAATATAAATGAAAACTATATTTATTTATTTATATATTCTTTTTTTTTTTTTTTTTGGAAAAGAAGGTTGAAGTAAATTTTACCCTGGGTCATACTTTTGTAGAAGATATATAGTGTAAAATTTTAGTGCGTAATTGTTTACCAAAAGATGAGTAATGGCAAGGTGTTCAGGAAAAGACAACCAATCGTAAACTGCCTCTCATCTCCTTAAATATTCATGTGCTTTGTACAAAACATTCATGCTATGCTTAGTTTCAGTGTCTGAAGGCGACAGTTAAAATGTTGAACAGTGACAGCAAACACTCATCTTTGTTTTCCTTCTATTTTTGCATTTCAGAAGACAAGCAGAACAGATTTACGTGGTGATATTTCCACGGATGGACAAGCGGTTAATAAAATGCCCTGTATTCGTCCAATCGATTCTATTCAACTTGTAAATATACAAAGAAGAACGCCATCACAGGGTGGTCAAATGCAACCCTGAAATCTAACTACCCGCAGTTAATTACCAACTCAACATGACACTAACTCGGGGGTTAAAAATGACCATTTTAAGTATGAAATATAACAGAAGGTCCACATGGGACTGATGCAGAAGATATTTTAAAGAATGTTTCTTGTCCACACAATACCACTGAGATCAAAATCCTTTGTGTTCTACAGATAAAAGAATGTAAAACAAGTTTGGAACATTAATAAATGATGACAGAATTAGAACTTTTGAATGAAATATCCCTTTAAGTCCCAAGGGCAATTTCAGGATACAGATTAGCCAAATGCTTGTAGGGCTAATATTCAGAAGGCTATGGGTTTGAGTCCCCGGGGCCTAATGCCTTGAAGCAGAGTTGCATTGTGCCATGCTGATGTGGCTGGAACAGCAGGTGTGTGTCTGCTTTTGTCAGAGAGTGCCAGAGCGAGTAAACTGTTTAGATAGAGTCCATCTGTGCCGGCACTGCGGAGAACACAGTGGTGTCCAGTCAGCAGCTTTAAGAATCGGTCATCATATACTGTAGATCCAGAATGAAGCCTCGCTTTCTGCTCTTTTCATCTCAGCCCTTGAATGCGTTATGTCAGCACTTCTAGTCGCTCCATGCCGGAACGGTTTTGACCCAAAGAATGTCAACGTCCCACGTCTGGCAAGCAGCAGCACCCTCTAATCAAGGCCCGAGTCACCATCTCACTCACCACATGTAGATTTATCGCCTCGCCGTGCACTTGTAGGGCTCTTTCCAAGCATCGTGATTAATCGGCCAAGGACGCCGATAACAGAGTCGTGACATGCCTGTTTTCTCCCCCGGTTTCATTCATTTGTCTGAAGGTCGAGAGAGCGGAGAGAGATTGTGAACTGAGGAAGAGACAGAAAAGCAGAGGAAGCCTGAACGGGTCTTTCCTGGGTTGCTACGCATCATGGCCGGTGTTATTATTTCCACCGGCAGCCTGTGTTCGTGTGTCGTTATGTGCCGTCACAGGGAATTATGGGAGTCTTGGGTGATTAGCACTGATGAGAAGCAGATGGCTGCAGAGGTACAGTAAGACGACACAGCGTTAGCAGTTAGCATGCTAGCTGACAGCGTTCTTGTGCCGCAGCTGTGTGCTATACGCTCGTAAAAGCAGGACTTCGAAACAAAGCACACGTGCATGCGCACTCGTGTGAAGTTATATAGACGGACGTTTGGCTATTGAATGCGGTTCAGGGAAAAGTGAGGCGAGTTGTGATCCTTGTGCCAGAACAGAGTTGGGCCCGGACCCAAACGATCCATCACGATAAGTTGTCACGAGAGACTTGATTGCAGCAACATGGCTGAAGGATTTTGTTCCTTCTAATGCCTGTGTAAACACAGCGTCAGTGTTACTACGGACCACTGGGCCTGTTTTTGAGTACATTTTCATGGCAGTGGCGGAGGTCGAACAGTTTGCTGAGGTGGTAAAGGCCCAATGGGTTTAGTCCCGAATGATCAGAAAATGAACTGTTTGCTAATTAACGGCTCTAGTATTGATAGAGCCTGGAAAAGCATTAAACTGCATGGCTGGGGGAAACGAAAGAGAGAAAGATGATCATGAGTTTCTGTCTTCCTGTCGAACAGGAAATCTACAGACTAATCCGATTACACCAGAACTCAACGTTCAAATCAAATAAGGTTTAAAAACACTGTATTCATCTGTTTCAGTCATGTGACCTTTTCAACCTGGAATGTTACCCAGTGAAATATAGAGTACCGTAACATATTGTTTTAACTATTTAAAATAAGGGTTTTTCTTTTTCATATATTTGAAAATGTCATTTATTCCTGTGATACAAAGCTGAATTTTCAACAGTGTTACATGATCCTTCAGAATAAACTGCTGAATAAACATTTCATATTATAAAATCACAGTTAAAAACAGCTGTACTGCTTAATAACTTTGTGGCAACGTCATCATTTTAAAAGTGTACAGCATATATTGAAATAAAAAACCTTTTGCAACATTATAAATGTCTCTACTCTTACTTAAGATATATTTAATGCACTTTTAAAGAATAAAAGCACTCATTTTTCATAGCCTTTGAACTTGAATGGTAGAGTAACTGAATAATGATCCCTAATGCCATTATGCATTTAATTAGTAGATCTTTGGGGTTTAAAATTTAAATTTACACATAATGAATGTAACATCAGGCTTTTATGAACTTCCAGTTAAATTGTATCTGACTCGATTAGCTCCATGTTATAAATTTAATTTACATGGGTAATGACTGCTAACATGTAAAAGATGTCCAAGATTAAATATCAGTGCTTTGGGCTAAACATTTTCTAACAAAATGAGCAAAAACCAAAAGGTATGACAATTATTCTTGCTGTTCCCCTGGGAGCGGTTTCACTTTTTTAAGATTAATAAATAGAAACAAGCTTTGAGGACTATGGTCACAGCCCTCATGAGCATCAGCAAACGACCTAACCTAAGCTTTTCTAACAGTAAATGAATATCAAGAAAAAAAAAAAATGGTGTTATACGTTAAGAGCACTAAGGGTTCACAGGGAACACTGATTGTCTGATTATACAAAGAATAAACGCACAGATTTATCTCTAATCAAAAGACCCACAACAGAACACCTTCCCAAAGCACATGATTTCATATCCTGTTTCATGAGGAATGAAAAGCGAGAAGAATTAAAAAATTTTTTATGAAATGCATGCATATTACGAGGCAATGGTAAGAAGTGTTTACCCTTTAATATTCAAACCAACATGACTTGAACATAATGCAATTTCTCTTCTGATTATATACAAATAGTTTATTTTGTATATTGTTTGTCAGAAACTGCCTTATTCTTTCAACTGAGGAAAAAAATTAATTACTTCCTCATGGGGAGATTATCAAGTAAATCAAACTCGCCAAAGTGTCTGTAAAGTCAGAAAAAGCTTCATCCCTGACCAAAGCTACCGCTGCCTTAAAGGTCATATCATGAAAGACCAAATTTTCCTTGATCTCCTGAAATAAAAGTAGCACCTGCATCTCTGCATATCCTTTTATTTATATTTATTTATTTTTTTATCAGGAGTTACTGACTGTTTTATTCTGGTTCTAACTGTCTGTGAAAATCATTCCTTATATTGATTACAAATTTAATGCAGCATCGCAAGAAATTGTTACTGAAGCATGAGGCAGCAGAAACTATATTAGACCACAACTCAATAACTGTAACTCATTTCAAATGCAAAAAGGTTAGCCAATCATAATGGAGGTCATTTACATGGTAATCTTAAAGGTACAGGGGTAAAATAACATGAAATTAAATACATAATGTCACCTATTATAAAATATGTAAGATTTATTAAATATAAACATTACAGTTAATTTTGCTGTCATGCCATCCTTTACATTTGTCATTTGTTTTGCTGGAGGGCTACACAGCCATATTATTTATTAATCTTTTGAGCAGGTCTTTTATCAGCACAGTTTCACCTGAGGGAGGACAGGAACATGTGCGAAGGGCGAGTTTGACGCCCTCGCCGGGCAGCCTGTCAGTCTGCGAAAGCTTCAGGCTATTCAGGACTTGACAAAATCATTTATTGTCTCATCTATGCTATCTGCTGTTTTAAAATATGGTTTTAGGCAAAGTACATCCACCATTTCTTGCAAAGGTTTGGTTTTTAGGCTTTCAACACATTTGAATTCTCTCTGTTGCCATGGTGATGATGACTTGCTGGGGCACAACTGCTAGATGGCGCCAATATTTCAACACCTATCTACTCATCTCCTGCATGAGTGTCCGCGTGTGTGACTGTGAGCAAATGTGTGAGCGAGTTTGTGAGTGTCAGAGAGAGTGAGTGTGTGTGAGAAAGAGAGGGTGAATGAGAGATTTGACGTTAGTCTTAATGAAATGAGCCTAGAGGAGGAACTCAACATGCTGTCAAGACAGAGATGGACAAAGAGTGGGTGGATAACAGACAAGGATGCGGGTATGGAACGGACAGGGAGAGAAAGGGACAGACAGCTGGTAGAGGACAGGGAGGGAGAGACAGACAGCAGGTAGAGGGCAGACAAACCTTGAGTCACTCCAACAAATGTTTGTCTCAGGGATGCAGAGAGTGCTGGCGTTTAGAAATTATGCTGCATGCAGTAAAACTGGCTGTTTGTGTGAATTTGTTCCAACAGGCATAAGATATAAAACATTCCATTAACATAGTACTGCATAACAGAAACTGTTGAAAACATCATACAAAATAATGTACATATGAAATTGTACAAAGTCACTATTCCAGCAATTCTTAAAGTACTTTATGAATTGGTTTTTTTGCTCTAATTTATTCAATGTGATTTTTTTTTTAACTAAGTATAACCCTGCACGTTTAATTTAAACATCTCAATTAGTTTCTTTAAAAGTTGTAAACCTCTGCATGCGTTTCAGATTCGTCACCGAACTGAGCCGGGGCCTGTTTTTCTGTCACATTGCAGGCGGGTTGGGTTGAGTGGATTTTGATGGAGACACAAGAGTAGCAGTCGTTTCAGACCGTGTGTGATGCTGGCATGACTGATGTGGTACATAAATCACTCGATGTAATATGCCCCTGCCATCTTGGGAGGGAAACCCACTCCATTCCCCCTACAAATACACACATCCATCACTCCCTCATTCAATATCCCCAAACAAGAAAACAATACACTACCAATGTGTAATTAAAATTCAAGTGTATGCATCATTAATTATGTTAATCGGGTGGTCTGATTATTCAAAATGTGTTCCAGGGTCTTGAGTCAACAGCAATTTCTCGATATACAGTAAGACAATTAGAAAATTATGAATTGCAACACAGGAAGGGATGTGAAGTAGTCCACCGATGCATGACATTTACACATAATTTACCAGCAAATGAGAACCTTAAATTAAACACACTCGCACTTTACACAATGTAGCCAATATTCTTTTTAAACCAGCAATGTTTGACTTTCATTGATAAGTAAACACTTATTCTTACAAATCAGATACAGTTTATGAACCAAAAAATTAATCATTTAATTGGCTTGACCAATACAAAGGTTTTTTACTACGGTATACACATGCACCCAAAATGTTTATTATTCAACGTGATATTATGAGAATTCATAAATATTGTTCTAGATGGTGATTTAGAATAAATTTGTTCTTATCAGACTCAGGAGATTTTTTTTGTCAAACGAGGAAATTTTCTAAAACATTTTATTAAAAAAATATATATATGTGAGTATATTGTACACTGAAAAAAATAATATTAATAAACTGCAAATAAATAGTTCAATGAAAAATAAATTTTAAATACATTTTATTTGCGAAAAGTGAATTACTTAAAAATTAACATTGCCAGTGTTAATATTATATAAGTTTTCCTAATAAATTATTAACCTGTGATTTAGTACAACTGTGAAACGCTGTGATTTTTTTCATGAAAGCATATGGTTTTTAATCATCAAAAAAACTGAAATTAATCTGCAACCTTACCTCCACCTCTAAATGAGCTGTGGCATGAGCTGGTCATATATAAAATTGTGTACACATGAAAACGTGCGCATTCATAAGTGTCACAGATTTGCTAAAACTTACAATAGAATGGTATAACTTGATGAACAAAACTCAGCTCGCACAGTCATTATGAAACTGCGATGAGACCCAGGTGATTGGAATAACTGTAATTCGGTGCACAGGAGGACACCTGATAGATCAGGTCAACACTATGTGATAAATGTGCTACTATCGCCAAGTGCGTGCTTGCTGAGTGCCGGTCAGACCCATAATGCTTTGCTCTCATAGCTGAGAGAAGCTCAAACTGATGAATTAAACATCCAACCTACACTGAAAATTCAGCATTACCTAAACTAGGCCGCTAGCAGGAGGGACATCTAAAGACAGACAGAGGAAAGAGAGAGACAGGGTACGAAGGAAGTGGGAAATATTGAAACATCATGCCCCAAGGTCAGACTTGTCGCTAAACCTTCTGATAGTCGTTTTCTCCACCTCAGGCCTGAAATCTTTGCGCTATTGCTTTTTGGATTTGACTTAATGCCGCACACGGTATCTGCGACAAAACCAACACAGGACGCAAGCAGAAAATCAACTGTGGACCAACATTTTGTTCTCTTTCTCGCTATCATTCATGGTGCTGGTTAATATCTTGAGCGAGGCAGTACGCTGTACGACTGAGGGTTTAAAAGAGACAGCAGTCTGCAGGGAGCTGATCTGATATTCACTCAGAGCAAACGAATCAGGACTGGCCTACATACACAACCATACTCACACTTCCACCCACATTTTAGAGGAGAAAAAAAGAACCCTCTTAACTCTTTCACAACTCTTTCTCTCACATGCGGTCTCATTTTCTATTTCATCACTTATTATTAGACAAGAACCACCATCAGTATTACTCATGTTTAAGGTTTAGGGAATTAAACAAACTAGTATAAAGTTTAAAAGTAATTCTGCGTAAGTTATACTGCAGACATGATAATTACTACAGATCAAACTTTATATTGCTTGGTGGAGAACAAAACAGGGTTATTTGAGTTTAAATGTGACTGAAAGTGTTGTAACGGAAGTAGCGAATAATCTTACATATTATAATGTAAATCATAAAAAAAATAAATAAATTAAAAAAAAAGTAGGGCAGGGACTTCGTCCAACAATAGCTGATTTGAATGGACGCGGATCTGATTGAGAACTTGCAGCCAATCGTTATAAAGTGACAGGTTTAAAAAAGATTAAGCGATGATATTTTACTTAAAAACTACAAGGTGATTATTTACTGTTAAACAAAAATGAAAAGTGCATGGATGGACTGTTCTCAATAAGATTAAAGTATTGAAAATAGCCTGGAATTCAGGAAAGGTCAGGGCCTGGATTCTAAGAATTCTCTCAGAGTGCTCCTATTTTAGCTTAAAAAATTCTAACTAGGAGTTTTAGCTTAAAAGTGATTCAGAACCAATCTGAGAGCAACTCTGAGTGAGGAAAAGACAAAAACTTTTATCTTAATGGGGAGGCGGGGCTGACCCTGTTGCTAGCTATGACACAGTGTTTTGAAGAATGTGATTGGTTGATTGTCCAAGAAGGCAGTAATTGAGAGCTTTTACCTTTCACAGTCTTCTCTCTCTCTCTCACACACACACACACACACACACACACACTCACACAGACTATGTATATACATACATTATATATATATATATATATATATATATATTCCTTATTTTTTTATTTACCATGGTTTCATACTTAATGTATTTTACAGGACGTACAATGACACAATACATTTCTGAAAGTGCTGCAATTGATTGGGTGATCACCTTTCTTACAGTGGGATTTTCTACTAATTATTTCCACATTTTTCCACTTGCTAAATATTTAATGTAGTTAATGTAGTGATTACTTCTACTTTTGGCACTATGGCATCTCTGCACGGTGGCTTAGATGTTAGCGAGTCTCCAGTAAGATCGGTTACAGACATAATCTCTGCACGACCTGTGCATTGTGTGCAACACATTTCTTCTCCCTCTTTATGTTTCGTCCATTTTCTCCACTCCTAAACAAACTCTTAAGTGTCTTAAAAGTCCTCATTCATGCTCATAACAATTTCAATACATCTTTTAAGGGTTAAGATGCTTTCTGAATAACTTTACTAGGATCTTTTCTTTCAATTCAAGAGGAAAGGATAGATAAGAATTTCGTCACTAGGAGCAACTCTTAGCACTAACATTTTTCATGAATATGGACCTTTATGATCTTTAGAAATACAATCAGTCAAACCTAAAGTTTAATGTAAGACCTAAACTTTTGACAGAAAGCAAATGTTTTTCTGCTCTTAAGGCAGATTTTCACATTCCTTCACATTTTTTTAAAAGATGCCTGGTAAATGCTTTGTCAGATTACTAGAAACGGTTATGTAAAGGCTATGAGATCATATAAATGACTTTGTCAGATAGTGGGCAATAAAAAGACCCTGTACTTAACTCGGTTCCATCATTATGCAGGGGCATGTTGGATGGAGTCAGTTTACTCCTCAACTGAAGAGGAAACAACAGATGTAGTTTGGCCATTATGTAGCACTGCTGTTAACAGGTCAAAGAACTACTAACCCAACCAATCTTGTTACTTAAACACCGCACTACTGCTGGTACGAGCATGAAAAAGCATGAATCATAGGAATGTCCATTTAAAATGTTTTTCGCAATCAAACCACAGCTTACGACTAATTATCCAGAAAAATGTTGTCCTGACTGGAATAAGTAAAACAGAGGTTGTCATGACTTTATCAGGAAGTCTGGTCACCCTTGAGGTTGGGCTGGTAAGAAAACACAGAGCAACAACTCCAAACAACAGATTACACAGAAAAAAAGTTACATTTTTAACACATTGGCAGCACACTGGCAAATATGGCATAGACAATCCCCCAAAATGTAAAAAAATCTAGTTCTAATATTTTGTATAACCAATAAACTTCTGACCGTATGCCGCATTTTATAAGTCGCACAGTAAAACTATTAAACACAAGTAGAAATGATCAGTTTGTGTCAATAATACAGTAAAAAAAAACTGGACATGCATATTTGGTTCAAGATTAAAGTCTGTGTACGAAACCCTAATTTATTTCCACCCCAAAACCGCTGCTTCTCAAGTGTAAACTGTTAGCGGTGAAATATTAAGATGATGAACTGACGTTACAGTGATAATTACGACCAGTCGCAACTCGTTTAGCGCAGTCCAGACCTTTCACGCACAGAGCTCGCACACACTCATGCAGTCTTTGCTAGGGGGACCGTAGTTTAGTGCAGTGGGAGATGGTTATTAGACTCCGGTGTCGTGACCCGCTGCTGACTCACATGTTAACGGGGGGGCTTTGGTTCTTTCCCATAATGCTGAGGGTGCCTGCGGTGCCAATGTGTCACAAGCAGCTGTTTTCTGCTTGATTAACATATACGCTTTTATTCATGCCGTCTGCCATGCTTCCATTTATCTACTGCCTTATCCATTCATGCATCTTACTTGCTCTGGATGTGACACTGAGCACTAGGTTTGGGAGAAGAGGACCAAACAGAAACACACACACACAGGAGTTTTATGAGCTGGGTGGAGTGTGCACACATCAAACATGCTGAATGCATGTTTGCATGAGTGCGTGTATGTTTATGGAGCCTGGTGATGTAAATAAATCCCTTGAAGTTCACTATGAAATGTTTTCTGCACCTTTTGAGCAACAGGGATTGGCTCCCACTTTAAATTAGGTGGCTTGCACTGAAATTAATCAAACTGGTAAAGTACACTTATTGTGCACATACATGATTTTACATTGTACTTATATTGGAAATAAATATCTGCATCGAATAAACGATTAGCATTTACCTGAAAACATATATCTTTCTTAACATGCAACTTTGGACAACTTTCATGTGCCCTTGCTGAAGAAAAATTTCTTAAGAAACATTTGACTTCTTTTAAGAAACATGACTTTTGGAGTGCTCAAATAACAGCATATTGGCAGCCACCAACCCTAACATCGTGGAATCTACTATTTAACAAACAAATGCTGCTCTTGTTTACATTACGCTCATGTTTTGAGAAATGCTAACGTTACAGCGCATTACAGAGAGAAAAAAAAAAGTACAAATCCAGAGAATCAACTATATTTGTACTGATAAGTAAAAGCATTTTCCACAACAGTAAAGATGATATTGGGTGCAGTTTACGCATGTGGTATCACCACCGTGCACTTAACCTCAGGTTGCTCCGGGGGGATTGCCTGAGCAACAAGTGTACTGTGAGTCACTTTGGATAAAAGCATTTGCTAAATGACTACTTACAGTGTTCAGCATGTGATTACCGACATATTAAAGTAACATGCCATAATCAATTTAAATACAGTAAACATGTATAAAAGCACACTGGGTGGAAACGCAAGCGCTGATGTAATGCAGAAACTAGTGTAGATGATTTGTGCTCAACGTGCTTGTTTTCAGAGACAGCTTGATTGTTGCACTCCTGTGATTGTTTGACACCTAACATGTCCCACAATCCCACCAGCGCCAACTATTGAGAAGCCTCGCAGACAATATGGCCTCATTAACTGAGCGTCCAAAGACAAATGAAGTTTCAGAAGTAAATGAGGAGTGGAGTGTCTTTATGTTTCAGGACACATAGAGGTAACCGAGGAAAGCAAGAAACTGGAGACAATCTCTGTGTGACGGCAGACACTCTTAGCCAAAGCCGCGGCAATAAACAAGCTGACAACTTTCCCGAGTTCACCGCGCTTGCGAAGGATTTATGTTGATGCAAGTTTGGCGGTCTTAAATATTCATTAAGTAAACATTAAATAGTCTTTGAACAAACAACGTTAGCAAACGGATTCCAGGAAACTAACAACCTGTGCGTACTTGTGGGGGATTTTGGTGACCTGCATGTGTTCGACAGTGACAGAAGCAAGAAACACTCAGCACTGCCCCGAGGAAGAAGAAAAAGTCCAATACAGAAAGCCATCCGAGATGGCGTCCTGGAGGCTTGTCAGACATTTTGAGATCTATCATAAACATATTCGTTCAGCTAATGATCTGAATTACCTGTCACATGAACCTGGCACAAAGCCGAAGGAGGAAAGAAGCCAGACACTGCCCTCATTACCAATCAATGAGCATCAAGGGAACCAACAACCTTCAAGGAGAGGAGTAAAGGAGAGAGGAACGCACAAACTAAAAGCCTTCGAGCCATTTCAAACTGTGACGTTTTTCTACGAAAAGCTTTATAAATGACTGGAGTGACATTATTTCAGCTGATGTAACATCAATGCCATGGCTGCATTGATTTAGCGGTTTTCCCCTTGGTTAAAAGGGGTCTGCGGCAGAACAAAAATTGTACAAAGCGTGTACACTTGCGAGTCTCAGTAACTGCTTGTTCTGACACAAACATTCAAGCACTTCATGAGTCACATTCAACATTCCAGAAAGTGACGGTGTATCATAGTGCACAAAACATGCTTTCCATCTTCCTGCTGTTTGAGTGTTTGTGCAGCGGAAGAGGTTCATGTTTGGCTGCGATACGTTGCTCGGCTCTGGACCTGTGATTGACTGAGGCTGTGTTTACCTGAAAGCCTGCCCTCATCAGCAGCGGTAGAAAACACAACACAAACACGAACATCTGCTGGGCGACACAGGCCACCTCGGAGATCCTGCTCTGTTAGGATGAGGTCTACTAAAGGTTTTGTTGATCATTTAGCTGCTTTTTGTTCACGTTTAACTGGCTTTTATTTGATTTCCACTTTATACTGACACCTGTCGGACTGGACGTACAAAGTTTTTCTCTCACATTATACATGGTAAAACATTCCTCTTTATGCTTGTATGACAAAGTAAAACACTATGTAAAATATATATTAATGCACTGTTTGTTAGTAAGCAATTGTATCTGCTTGTATGATCGCAACATTGCTTGCAGTTTGGTCTAGATAACTGATATGACTGGAGTTTTCATCTCATCTTATATCCAACACTTTGAAATTCCTTAAAAGCACTGTTTATGTCATTAGAAGCAAAACTTCTATCTAATTAGCAAACAAGAAACTGATACGTTATAAGAAACTGTTGTGATGTTTCAGCTTCAAGAGGAAAGTTGTAAGACGCAAATCTGAAAATAACAAAGACAAGATGATCAAAGATAAACGTTTACTGCCAAAGCTGCCAAAACAAAGCATCTAAAATTAGATTTGGGATCCTTTTCCCATCACTGTCGTCCTGCTTCTATTTTAATCCCAAACAAAGAGACTATCTCAGTTTATTCGCTCAATCAAAAGGGCCATGAAAAACGAACCACTGTCCCTCAGACAGCGTTTATAGAAACATCATGATTCCAGTTGTCATAATCTACTAGGGTTTTTTTGCATGACAGATGTGCAGTAGGCCTGAGGGGGCGGTGCTACATTATTGACAGCAATTTACTGGCTTTGCTCGGATGCGTTTGTTCACTCAGGTGCGGCAGGTGCGCGCGCGGGGAGCGGGCTTATCGCGAGCCGCGCTGTTGCTATGGGTCGGCAGCTCCGTTGCCACGGCGCCAAGAGGCGACGGCTGGAGGCCCTGGATGGAGGGGGATCTTGCGAAGGAAAGAGAGTGAGGCTCCGCGCTCTTCGCAAGCGCGCAACCTGTGGAGACTGCTGCGCCACACCAGCTGTCTGATAAGAAGGGAAATTCAACAGATGCACGCTAGAATGAGGGGGCATCACTGACGGCGCTTCGTTTCACCGTTTGAGACGCTCTCGACGGAATAATCACTGTGAACCGATGCGCCGATGACACCACCCCGAGTTCTGCTGGACCGTGATCAATGCAGTCTGACCGCACAAAAAGATTAAAAGGCCATTTTAAGTCTGAATCAGCTGAGAGGATAATCGATTGGCATCTGTGCGCGTCTCCTGCCACATGATCTACATGCATGAGCAAGCCGTGGCGAGCCATCCAACAAGTTCATCAACTACATAAACGCATTCCCCTCCAAAATAATAATTAAAAAGCTGTCGGGCATACTGCATGGCATTTATTGATCGCGATACAAGTGCGCAGAGTGTGTTTGGAAATGGAAGGGATTGGGTACACCCCCGCGTCATGCCCATGATAATGCCAACACACTCACCATACACCCCCCAACACATCCATATGGCACACACACATAGTTTCTAAACAGAGGAAAGACAAATAGAGAAATTACCTTGATGGTTTTCAAGGGTGTCCTCCGGTATGTACATGTTTTTGCTTTCATTTACCATATATGTGGTCCAGCTTTATCCGAAGGTGAATGAAGAAAAGGTTGTAAAAAAAGGAGGGGGTAGGAAAAAACAACCCAAGGGAAAGAAATGAAAGAAAAAAAAGGGGAAGAAAAAATGAAAAACGCAAAGCGTAAAATATTCCTTCTCTTGCGGCTTAGTTAATATTACCTGATCCCCATTATGGAGCTAAAGATCAGGAAAGGATAATCGCAGGAACCACCTAAGAAAACGAACCAGTGCATCTTTGGAACATCCGGGCCCTACCTAAGAAACATGATACCAGCGCCGTTTGCTGATAATCAATAATCAAATCTGGCGCGATTCGCTCGGAAACGGTTCGAAAAGGATGCTGCAAGAGCCAGGGGAAGCGCAGGAAAAGCGGGCGTAGGTTTCAGAGACCGTTTCAGAAAGCGCAGCAAAAGGTAAAAGGTGTGTATATTCCAGATCTCACGGGCTTCAATCTTCACATATGATCGATTCCATCTGAGATGTTCCACAACAGGCGTAGTTTGCGTCGCGCCTCGTTAGGAAATAGAGTGCAGTATCGGCCGCGTCCAGTCCATATTGGAGAGAAAGGGGAGTAGTCAGTCTGTGGCCCTGCGGAGAGAGAGCGCACACCACCAGCCTCTCTGCAATGATCTGACGACCAAACCCCCTCCCCTGTAGACTCCCTGACTGCTTCCAGATGTGACTGCGCTAGAAAGGAGAATAAATCCTCCACGCTTTTCCAGACGGGCTGTCTCTCTGGAGGGGGGGGGGGGGGGGGGGG
>JAUYWG010000034.1:10829653-10880261 GCA_034779775.1 Enteromius afrohamiltoni | reverse complement strand
CCCCCCCCCCCCCCCCCCCCCCCCCCCCCCCCCCCCCCCCCCCCCCCCCCCCCCCCCCCCCCCCCCCCCCCCAAACGTGGGAATCAGCTCCAATACAGTGAAGCGTAGCCAGACTAGGAACCCATTCGAGTTCTTTTACAGTCTGGAATCATGTCGGAAGATGATTTATACCACAACCAATCTGGCGTAAATACGCTCACAGTCACGGCTCCATGCACCATGTTTAGACATTATCCACTTCCTGCTGCCTGCCGGGATGCCACACTTCTGGGGAGAATGTCGAGTTCCCCCAGCAGCAGGTGTCGGGGGCTGATTTTTCCCTTCAGCTGAGGTTTAACCGGCCTGATCTTCCCATGGCAGGACAGGCTGTTTCTTGAGGACTGGCGGGCTCTGATAAGGGGGACGACGGGGCCTGGGAATTTCTGCAAGATGACTGAGAATCTTTCATCAGCGAACGGCCTAGTACGAATTTAGCAGGCCCTTCCCTGGTCCCTCCCTCCAGCCATGAGAAAACTTTACAAGTCCCAAGAGACATCCCCTGCCCCCAAACTATCATTTCTTGCTCTCTGCGCATCAGAATCGCTGATTTTGAATTTTCAATCAGTCAGAAGAAACATGAAGCATGCAGCAGGAAAGAGACACTCAAAACTGCAGGTTTTCAGGCGTCCCTCCGGACGAACGACAAACAAGCTCTCCCAGTGCATGGACGTTCCAAGTTCTTTGATTGAATTTGGCTTCGGACAAAAGTTCACGACAGAGGTCAGCGATTTCCCTTCAGCATCCTCAAATAATTGATTAACTTTGGTATGTTTATACAAAGCACAGAGGAAATGTTCACAAAGTGTTTTTCAGTGCCACCCTGTAATCATAAGCTTCTGGGATTCCAAAGAATCACGGCCATCAGTACAGAAGGAAAACTGGTTAATGCGTGGCTTCAAAGATTACAAAATTCCTCCCAGCTTCCTCAGCCGCATTTCAAATGTCAAGACGAATCATGTCTCTGTCTGCACACTGAATGTGATATACAGCAGTGACCGTACTCTACAGCCACAGGCTACATGACTCTTTTACTAACACTATAATTAACCAATTAACTAAACATAACTGAGGCGACACATCCTCTTCCTTTCTGTACTGGCTTTTACCCTATTTATCTCCATGTAATGGGAATTAAGTACACCGAACATAAAGGTGTTAGGCCTGAGGTAAATGTTAATTGATCACGTTAACCAAACTGAAACATACACAATTTTGTACATAAAAAGATTATGACAACATTATAAAAACTGCATGGGCTGCTGTGCTCTCTTGAAAAGGTCTGAAGTTCTGCCGAGAAGGACGACAGCTCACGAGAACTTGTATAGTGATGCCCTCTAGTGGTGAATGAGTAAAGTGTCGTCGAGTAAACTGTCCTTTAGATTATGTGCATTATGGAAAGACTAGTTAGTCATAATACGACAGTCCTCCTGAAGCAACCCTAGTGTCTTGCTCAAGGGCACAACAGCATTCAATTTCAACGTTTTTCCTGTTGTAACCTTCATATACAGTCCCTAGTTAAAATTTCTTCTAAGGGAGCACACATTTTGATGTTATGCTAATGCTACATTACCAGTCAAGAATGCAGCACCGTGAATTTGGATAGTAGTACAATTTTAAAGCACTATGATTATTTTAATTAAATTTATTTTTTTTAAGTACAAAGCATCAGATATTACGGGGTATAAACAGGGGTGGGGGGACTCTATGGTATCTGGCTTTATATACTGGATGAATATTTGACAAGAGGGGGAAAATTCTACAGGCGTCTTTAAATAGCAATAACGTAAGAGAGGTTTGCCTATTAAAATTGCCGCATGACAGTAAGTCCTCTGATCCACATGTAGCAGCCTATGTGTTTTAGAAAGAACACACAAGCGAACTAACCAATTATAAAAACTTAATGAGAAATGCACATACTCAATGGCTCCCCTGGATGCACAAACTCTGCAACGTCAGCTCACTTCATTACTATCGATGAACCAAGATGTAAAAACCGAAGATCTGGTGGGTCTCAGGTGAGCTCAAGCCATGCAGCCGCATCGGTTATTAACGCTCCTCGATTGCTTTTCCTGTGCGCGCGAGAGATCAGCGATCAGCTCGTGCTGCCTTCTTGTCAGCGCAAACATGGCGAGAGCGGCAGTCGACGAGGAGTTAGACAAGTGAAATAAAGCGATATATTGATGTTTCACTAGTTTACAGGGAATTGAAAACGTATTTCAGGAGACCGGGACGTGAAGTAAAGTGTTTCACGCCTGTTTTACAGGGTTGAATCTCGTTTTAAAGGCATTCTAGGATTTGTGCGGTATTTTAAGTGCAGGTAAGTTTCACTCCTGTCCGATCTATAACAGGGCAACAGCAGCTAACCAAGGCCTCAATTATTACATTTGTAAACGTGTTGGGGGCATGAATTCTTCAATTTTAGTGGCTGGGCATTTGAACACACCGCTATCCCGCAGTACTAAACTTCTGTTGGAACGTATGACGTCTTTCCGAGTTTGTGCTACGGACATAAATGATGCTTCCAATCAAGGCGCGCTATTATTGTACTGACCATCGGTTTTACGACTGGTAATGAAACAGAGACCCGAACCAAAGCTAAAGGACATAATAAAAATACAGACTTGCGGGTGGGCTCTGTTGGCAGGCAAAACGCTGATAACAGCTTGTATAGGAACATTTTGTCAAGCACACAGCATCATGGCTGGGCTGCTCACGTTTGCTTTAGAATATATAGTTACTTTTATTTTCTTAATTAAGCCATGTTTCTTGTATTAATTTTATGAATTTATACACAGAATAAATATATATATAAGTCTAACGCATTTAATTTATTTAACGGTACCTTCCTGATTTATGTTTCAGTTGAATAACTTTCACGGCTATAATTAATTTATTTAATGAAATTTACTAGGCTTACCTTTTAAAAAAATTAAATGTGTGCATTGTTGTTTTTAATGGGATATTTCACCCAAAAAATACAAATCTGTCATTAGTTACTCGCCCTCATGTCGTTCTAAACCCATAAGATCTATGCTGGTCTTAACAACAAAAATGAAGATATTTTACCTGCATAGTAAACAAAGCAACTGATACATTGCCTGAAAGATAGTAAGGACATCATTAAAATAGTCCATGTCATGTGACATCAGTGGTTCAACTGTAATGTTATGAAGCTACAAGAATATGCAATGAAAACAAAAACAAATTCTCTTCCATGTTAGTCTTCAATGTGCATCATTGCCATGATGTATGCATGTGCATTCTGCTGCTTGTTTGTAAAACAAGAAGACTGCACTTGCTTGTACAATAGATTAAAGTATTGGGACACAGCTAGGCCAGTGAAGATTTTTGTTGGTAAAGCACTCGGTCATAAATGGCACATCCGAGACAAAATGTGTAGGTATGCAGAAAGTACATTTTACAAAACCATACAATGTGCAGTGTAAAGATAAGTACATATATATGCATTTCAGAAAGAGTTGTTGGAATTAAACGTGTAAATCTGGATGCATTAGTAAGCAGTAATCTCAGGCATCTGCATGGTTTTATTTAAAGATCATACATGTTATTTCTAGAACAGGACTGTAGCCATGACTGCAAGTACAGGTGGAGGCGGGAGCTGTTTATCCATGAGTCTGTCTGCTCTAAAGAGACTGGACCCCTACATCAGCAACATCACAGACCTGGCTAGCCAAGTAGCACTTTACACCTTCAACAACACCACTAATGAATGGGTAAACCATCATATCAACATTTTATGGATCTGTAGATTAATGACTATTTGGCTTATTTTTATATTAGTTTATTTTCATTTAAATATAAATATATAACTGCATTTGTGTTACGCAGGAAAAGACAGATGTGGAGGGAACTCTGTTTGTCTACAGCAGGTTTGTATGTTTTTAACAGTAAAGTAAAATGCACACATGTCTTGAATCAGAACCCTAGAGAGCTAAAGCTGTCACTAAGGGTCACAGAAATAAATTCCTCATCCTTCTGATATAGCACTGTACACTTGACTGCACTAACACTGCAAAACAAACACCTACTCACAGTTGTTAAGGTCCATCAGACTCATAAGGTTCAGTTTCCCACTCATGTTGTGAGTTCTAATATTAGTTTTCTGTGCATCAGGCTTGCCTCCCCCAGGCACGGCTTCACCATCCTGAATCGTTTGAGCATGAACAACCTGACCGAACCCATCACTAAAGACTTAGATTTCCAGCTGCAACATCCATTTCTCCTGTACAGGAACGCTCGCTGTAAGTCATTCTGTTTGTAAAAAAAACCAATGTATCAGATCAAAGCTAAAAGAGCTCATATAGGATTGGGTATAGCTAAAAGTATGCAGATTTGGTTTATTGTTCAAGTTGTTTTCATAATCGACTCATAACATAATGTGACAAGATGAAAGTGTATTAGAAACAATAATGATAGAACAATAATGATGCACCTTTACATTTTGCACGCTTTTTTCGAAAGTGACTTGCATTCCATTTTTTGACCAATTTATTCATTCCCTGGGAATCGAACCTGCTCTGATGCTTCAGGTACAGGAAAGCTTACACAAGGATTTTGGGAGATGGACTCTAGTTTTACTTATTGTTCAGGGTTTCCCTCCATCTCATGCGTAGTTGAACAAGCAAGCCTTTGGAAGTAAACTTCACTGACAATATGTGGAAGCAGATGCACATGGACCTTTCTTTTGAAAGGCTCAGATCACTCAAACATCCACGCACATGGCTGCACAGTCACAAAAATTGGGCTGGACATGGATGGCGCATTTTGGCCAAATGTTTTGGACCCCATCTGGGTGTGCATTTGGCATGGAGTGTCAAAAGGATTGCTTAAAACGGATGATAATACCAGGTGTAAACAGCCCAGGCAGTACAGGGTGCGCATCCATCCAAAAGGTGAAGAACTTCAGCAGTAAAAGTGTGTCTGAATTGTCAGAGAGTTGTCAGACTGGCGTCTCTGTGTGTGTGTGTGTGTGTGTGTGTGAGATCAGAGATCCCTGGCAGACATGCCTGCATGAGAGGCCCCAGAGCCACAGTGCCTTATATGGTGCAGAGAAGTATGTGTGTGTGTGTTTCTCTTCCAGTTTCCTGCCAGCATCACAGAACCCGACCCGCCAATCCTGATTAGATAACAAGCCTCTCTTATACGCACACATGCACAGGCTTCCAAGGAAATTCATGATAAAGAGACCTGCAAATAGAGTGCATGCGGAAAAGCCCTAAGTACTTCAGGCTGATTGAACGAATCATTGTAGATCTTGATGTTTCAGCCAGTCCAAACTGATGTTTGAGCATTGCAGCGACAGTGAAAATCTGTGCTTATGCTAACTGAGTAGAGGATGGATACCCGACGGGTCAGGCCGGGTTCGGACAGATATTTAGAAAGGATGCTCGGGTTTGGGTCGGGCTCGGTCATGCTCTCATCTGTTGACATTTCCGAGCGCCTACAGTTGCTTAATAAAAGCAGGCTTTCCACACAAAAAAAGTGCACGTGTCATTAGTATGAGATTGGGCAGGGATCAGGCTCGGACATAATTATCTTTATGCCTGTCGGGCTTGGGTTGGGTTGGGTTACTGCTCTGTCGGACACGGGCCGGGCTTGGACAGAAAAATGCGGCCCGATCCGCACTCTACAAATGAGTGATGGGAAAATCTATCCTGGCCGCTTCCAAATGTAAGTGAGAGTTTAGTGAAAAAAATCTCTGAACTTCAGTGAAATAGCTGACCAGAATTTTTATACTTGATCAAATTCGGAGAACAACAAAACTGGCACATTTAGGATCATTTTTTGTTATGGACAACTGGGCCACAATAGTTTACAGTCAAAGGAGCCCACCAATAAGTCTCAATTCTTCAGTAATGATTCATTTTGTACCAATAATTAGTGTCATCCTGGTTCCCTTAACAAAAAGCCAATTGGATTGTTTTAATTGATTATTGCAGATAAAAAGTAAAAAGCTCTGAGAGAACTAAATGCTCATGATTCTTATCAAATAGAAGAAGCATCATCTTCTATTCCACAGCATTTTCAATCTTAGAGTCTGAGGTAGGTAAGTTTGAAAGATGGCGAGTATAATGACCATCAGCCTTCATTTCCAGGACACTTAAAAGCTTAAATCACAAGGAGGGTAGTACTTCTTGTTATTAGAACAACACACAAATTTCTTTGGACCTTATTTTAAGCATTTGACCAAATCCCATTAAAAATACTCTGTGATATTTGGAACAATGGTACCAGAAGTACTTTGCCAGGTTTTGTTAATACTTTGTTAATAATAGTTGAATGCTTAGTAAGGGCAATAATCATGTCTTTACAAACACTATTAATAAGGTTTCAGACAATGGGAAGTAAGACCTACACTGTCCATCTTAAACACTTGGCTCTTCCTCATGTGCAGAGGGTGCTGGATTCCATCAGCTCTCTTAAACAAACGCAGTGATTGTGATTTGTGACTGTGTAGCTGGAGACTCTCAGCAGGACTCTTGCGTATACAAAGCTCTTACCTCCTGGCCGCACGAACGTGTAGCCCAGCTCTCTCTCCGACACCAGCTTCCCTTTGAACCGCACCTCCACTTCCTCCTCCAGCCGTTCATGCTTCAGTCTGCGCCGACTGAACAGCCCCCGCAGCATCTTTCTTCTCTCACTGAGATTTGAATCCACGGCAGATTGAAGCTTTGGTCTGTTTGAAGTCGGTCAGAAGTTCACGTCTCCTCACTGCGTGCGCGGATCCCGCTCCATTCAGTAAAACATGCGAACACTTCTGCACTCTGTCTGACACGAGCGAGGGTGTGTGGTTCGGGTCTCTGTTTTTCTTTTCTCTTTGTTGTGTTTTGCTAAGTTCAACATCAAGAGCGCTCGCAGCGTCCTCTCATCCCTCTCTGTCCTTGTTCTCCTCCCCCTGCTCTCTCTCTTTCTCTCACTTTCTCAGAGTTGTGTTCTTCGGTTCCCAGGCAGTATTTTGTTTGGGTTTTTCCCCCAGGCGCTGACCCGTGTGGAGCTCTCTGCTCTGAGAATGAACGGTTGTGGATACAGCACCAGCCCTTTCTCTCTCGCTCTCTCTCTCTCTCTTTTCGTTTACCCGCCCTTGGGTTTGTTATCTCTCTGCTACTTCTGGAGGTGAATGGAACAGGTCCTGATCCAGCTGTCAGCACCAGGCTCTAAGTTTAGTTCATGAGGGCTCCACAGTCTGTACTTATCGCTGAATCTCTATTAATTGTTCCTAATACAGTTGCTCGTTAAAATGACCAGTGACTGGTACTACAAGCATCTGAAGACTTCGTCTTGGTCTTTAAAGACATTTTTGTGACCTGGCACAGCATTTGGCTCTAGTTCTGCTTGGGCACTTGGGAGTTTGGACTTTCTGGGAAAGGAATTTCGGTTTGATATGACTGTGTACATGTATGTATGCATGTATGAATAATGGCTCTTGTGCATGTGTGCTGTCGGTTTTGGTGGTGCTTTTTGCTGTTATGATCTGTATCTGCAAAAAATTAATATTAATGTGTACTGTGTTTCTTGCAGTGTCTATCTATGGCATCTGGTTCTACGATAAAGAAGACTGTCAGCGTATAGCAGCGCTCATGAAGAGGTGAGTCTTTTAATTTCTTATTCTGTTGTAATTTAATGATTCCATTTCCTTAATTCTCCTGATGATTCTTCTAGTACTTCTATAAGAAGTCAAAACATATTTAACCCTTTTTAATGTTGTTGTTTTTCTCTGTTGACACTGTTTGAGATGCCTTTATTGCCATAAACCAATACATCACAACCTGTTTGTGTCTTTGTCTTGACAACTTCACATTACTTAGCCAACATAAAATAAATTAAATATTGTCATAAAATAATTTGACAGAATATTAACATGTAATTACACTTAAAGACATTTTAATGATAATTTAAATTTGTACGACTGTCATGACATGAGGAGCATCTCGCTGCAGCCCACAAAATTCAGGAGACATGGTTTGATCCAGATCCAACTCCTCCCACCTTACATATACCTAAACCTACCCATCTCCACCCCCTAGATGTGGATCCAACCACACCACCCTGGATCTTGTGGGCTGCAGCGAGCCCTACTAAGACACTGACAGGTTATGGTGTATTGGTTTATGTCAAGTTGTCATAACAAAGGCATCTCAAACAATGTCATCTTTGCATGTTCCATATGGCAGATATCCAAAACCACATGTTACTACCATTTTTTGGTTTCTGTAAAAAATAAAAACTTCTTACAAACACGCACTCTCTTATCAGTTTGGCAGGGCTAGAACAGCAGTTACAGCCACAAATGGCAATTAGCTCTGTCTCTCCGCGATCTGCAGAGCAGGGTGTGGATATAATGCAGATGCTCACTAAAGCACGAGATGACTATGATAAGGTGACACATCTTAATATCGCCTTTTCTGTCTTGCACAAGTATTAAAGGTACTTTACAAACACTAGATGTCACCAGCGCCCAGTATATTTCACCTTCTTGAGTTTTCTTCCTTTCTTTTTAGGGAAAAATCGGCGAGCCGAAAGAAATTGGCAGTGGTGGCGTCATCTATGGAAACCCCCATCTGATTAAACCCATTCCCCTCAAACCAGCACAGGACACGCACATTCAGGGACAAACGCAGCAGGTGTGATATCTCGGTATACTTGTGACGCAGCAGACATAAATGTAATATTTAAATATACAACTTTTACTCTCTCTCAGGATACAGAGTTGGAGACGAAGCACCTCTCGGTTGTCACTTTGTTCGGTGCTCAGTCAAAAACGGACTCTGTCTCGCCGCAGCCCACCACAGCTGTTAGCAGGCTGGGTCCAGCAGCGCGGTCCACGGTGGCCCGCTCGCTGTCATATGATGACCCTTCTCCGGCAGGTGGCGGTGTGGTGTCCAACACCCCCATGCAGCACTGTCCAGCCATCCACAAGCTCATGTCTGGTTCATTGCTTCAGCCCCTGTCTGAATCCCCAGAGAGCCGCATGTGTGAAAATGGGGCTGTCCAGAACCAACCTGACCCAATACAAAAACTGCTAATGAACCCTCTTCCTGTGGCAGGGCCTCCAGCGATGCCTTCCTTACAGTTTAATCAGGGAGAAAGTGGGGTGGGGGCTAAAGCCTCAGGGCCGGTCCCAGCTCAGCACTTGCTGTATGTTCCAAATAAAGCACCCCCTGCTGGAGTGGCAGGGAACGTGGTGTCACCACATGAGCTACTGCAGAGGCTCACATTGGTGCAGCAGGAGCAAGAGCTCCACCCTCGCCAGGAGCTTCTACAACCCAGTCTGACCACCAGCATCTCCAGTCTGAGCAAAACTAATTCCACACAGGTGAAATAAATCTTTCTGTTCAGTTATTCTGATCATCTGTTGCCTTTATGTTGCTATCATAAGTGGTTAGTCATTCTGCAGCTGTATGTATAACCTGTGATTTAATGTATGGGTACAGGTGAGCTCACCTCAGCGTATCCCAGCGACTGTAGCCCCCACCATGCTTCTGTCACCCAGCATGTTCATTCAGACTAAAACCACAAGAGCAGAACCAGAACCAGCTGAAATCAGAGCACTTAGCAAGACTCAGCTACAAGCCACGCTGCTCCACCTCATCAAGGTCAGAACCAAACACTTACATCTAATTTAATACACTTAAATCTAATTTAGAGATACATTAACATTTTTGGTGGCATAAAACAACATGTTATATTTTCAACCTAAAGAAGTATAGTTTTAACTCAATTTAATTTTATATTGTAATGTCAAACGAATAATTGCACTCTAAAAAAAGGTTGTTTACATACACATTCAGTATATATTTTGAAAATATTTACAATTATCTAATTATATATTATGAATATATTTAATATACAAACATTACATATTTTTCTTATATATATATATATATATATATGTGTACACAAATCTTTTACTTTTCTAACATTATAAATGTCTTGATTGATGCAGTATTGATGAAAAATATTAATTTCTTTAAGCAACCAAAGTCAAAGCTTTGAATGGTAGTGTGTGTATATACAGTCTGTGTACCTCTAATGTTTTTTTTTTCTCTTTCTGTGATTTAGAATGATGCCTCATTCCTGGACACCATCTATGAAGCATATGTCTCCCGTCTCGCTACAGACTCCAGCTCAAAACCTTTCTGAAGCACGTGTACACGCACATGCAGCTGTCATGCTCTGAACCCATATCATCATCTCATCTCAGGACCACCCTGCTATTCTGAATGTAGCATCCAAGAAGTTGAGCACCTCAGCACCAGATTTACAACGGGAAAAAAACTGTTTGATTGAATGATCTGAATGTTAAATCAGCTTTGAATTTGCCACTTGTACACTAGGGGCAATCTTAAGTATTTTAGAATTTTCTGAAAGAAGAATTTTATGGATTTTATGTTTATTTTTTTAGACAACAGGGCAAGAAATGTTGTTAAAATCTGAGTTGAAAGACATTCTTGTTTTTGTAAAGGGATTTTTATCATTGCATATCGAAACAGACCCACAAAAGAAAGATAAAAAAGGACCCTAGGCTCAAATGTAACTGAAATAACATAAGATAAATGACAAGATAAGGAGAAAATGTCTTGTCTTGATTTCTAGCATCTTCATATCTCAGCTGACACAGGCAGAAACTGCCCTCATCTCTTTACAAGCCAGCAGAAATAGTTTATCAATTTTAGTCAAACTTAAAAATGAAAATTGATTTTGTTTAAATATACAAACAAAAGTGTGTATATACTATATATTCTATTTTTCTATGGTTCTGTTCTTATATTAACATGCTGGAATATTAAAATAAATATTGGAATAAAAAAACAAAAAAACCAAAACAAAATAAAGATGCCAATAACAATGCCATCAGTATTTTCCAAGTAACTTGTCAAACTGAAAACAAGCTGACTATTTTTATTTTCTTCTATTTGTTTTTCTTATTAAAATAATACCCCAACACCCCAAATTGTGTGTTCGTCTGTCTGAATACTTTCAGAATACCTTTCAAAAGTTTGGGTTTTCTTAAAAAAAAAAGGTTCTTTTTTTAAGAAATAGCTACTTTTATTAATCAAATATTGCATTACGTTGATCAATAACATTTAAAAACGTTATGAAACAATTGACTTTTTAATAATTTCTGTTCTTATGAAATTTCTATTCATCAGAGGATCTTCAAAAAATAAGTACACAAAAAAAGCATCATTTTAAACTAGTAATATCTGGTAAAATTGCTTTTAATATATATATTTTTGTTTAAATTAATGCATATGAGACCTTCAGAAAGATTTTTATAAATACTGTCAACTTCAAACATTTTAGCTGTATTTCAATCGACATGCTGACATGTTTTTTCAACAATGGACTTTCAGTTAAAATAAAAACATAAAATATAGAGCTATTAGGTCTTTCTAATTTTAGGCAGCTTATATCAACTAGCTAATGGTATTTCTAATATCTTTTTCTGTTCTCCACCCAATCTCAGTTTTATTTTGCTTTATTGCCAACATCTGCACACTTTTTAGTGTAACCGTTGAATATCTTTAATTCTAAGGGTTGTTACCTGACATACAAATGAAAATCATTTCCAGTAATTGCTAACGATTGCAAAAATCATTTTATTTGATTGGTCATAAGCTGTGGGAACCCTGTTAATGAGAGATCCTGCAGGCGTACAGTATCTCCAGTCAATGACTGATTGCGTGGATTTATGAGCGAGCAGCTATCATAAGCATAGTGCTGATGAACTCATAATCAATCTCAAATAAGAGCTTTAATCTAAATAAGCATGGCAGCAGCCCGAGTGTTGCCAGGAGTGCACGTGCTACAGTTACGTGTGAATGATGCTAAGCGTACCCTTCATGCTTGACTGTGTGTGCAGGGTTCAGCTGGTTTCCCTGCTTTATTCCACTCACACACTGTCACAATAAAACCCGACAGTTTGAATACAGGAAACAAGGGAGGATCCCATGCATGCGTGTTTCCTGTCAAGTATTTATGTAATCTGTCTGTCAAGTGATTACAGTTTGGTTTTATTGCAGCATTCATGTTGGACATCAGTAGAGTTTAGTTTCGTGACATTTAGATGGAGTTAATAACAAGACATTAATAACACTTATATGCAAACATAAAACTATCAAAAACAATTCACATGTGTCCAAGCCAGATGCCTGGTTATAACACAGAGTCAATATTTATAAATAAACATGCTGAATATAGTATGTTTTTCTTTTTTTTGCAGGCTTTTAACAGACATATGGGGAACACTTTACTATAAGTTTTATTGGTAAACATGAACTAAGAATGAACAATACTTCTACAGCATATTTTAATCTTAGTTTATTAATTTCAGCATTTAATAATGCATTATTAAAATCACAAGTTGTGTTTGTTAGCATTAGTTAATGCACTGTGCGCTAACATAAACTAACAATAAACAACTGTATTCTCATTAACTGACATTAACAAAGATTAAGAAATAGTGTAATAAATGCATTGCTCATTGTTTGTTCATGTTAGTTAATACATTTATTAATGTTAACTAATAATATTGTAAAGTGTTACTGATTTGGATATATCTGGATTTTTGGATCAGTTAAAAAGTTTAAAAGAAACAGTACTTCATAGAAATCTTTTGTGACATTGCAATTGTCTTTATTTACACTTTTGATCATTTTAAAGCTTCCTTATTGAAAAACAAAAAAGTAATAATAATTGTATACGTTTCAATTCAATTATTAATAAACATTCTCTAAAGAAATATTTAGCAATAAGCTTAAAATCATCCTCTCCTGCAGTATAAAATGTGTCTTTCTTCTTCTTCAGAAGACTGAAATCCTCAGCTCACATCTGCAGGCACAAACACACACTTGCTGCAGGTGTGTATTTGTCTGGAGGATGGAAGCTGTTATTTAGACTAACTGGGTCAGTGGGAAAAAACTACAGCATGACATCTGGACACCGACACTCACAATCTAGCGTGTACTTGTTTTAGGGAAAAAAATATGTTTTAATAGTGCTTGAAATAAAGCAAGATGATTTAGCTCTGTAATGTAGTTATTAAAATCATACTGTTATTAAATTCAAAAGAGATTTCACTGGCAGATGGCGGAGAAAATAAGCCTATTTTATTTCACAAAAAGATGATAGTAAAACATTGTATTATATTATATGGAAACAAAAAATACTTGGACACTTTCTACAGAAGATGCTAACCATTAGTGTAATTTTATGATTAATTTGATGAACCACACTTATGTGAACGCTTATGCTTATGTGAAAAAAAAACATATTTAGCAAGCATGTTCAAAAATGACAGCAAATATTTATAATATTTCAAAAGATTTCATTTTCATTTTTTTTTTTTTATTAAATGAAATATAAAGCAATTATTTTTCATTGTAATAATTTGAAAACGTTAGTGTTTTACTGAAAAATAAATGAATAAAAAACCTGCCTCTAAGCTTTTGGTAGTGTACATCTCCTAAAAATCAGTTTGGGAAAATGAAATTAAAGAAAATGAAGGGTTACTCCACCCCAACAATTAAATTTTGTCATTAATCTCTTACCACCATGTCGTACCAAACCCGTAAAAAAAACCCCAAAAACAATAACAGTAAATTATACTGTCAAGATCTAGAAAAGTATGAAAGACATAGACAGAACAGTCCATGATTCAACCGTAACTTTAAGAAGCAACAACAATACTTTTTGTATCCAAAGAAAATACAAATGACGACTTTAATCAACAGTCTGTGCAGGCCGAACCACTGAAGGCAGATGTCTTTCATACTTTCCTGGACCTTGAAAGTGTTCATAACTTGGCAGTCAATGGGACAGCCACAACCCTCCCGGTGTTCATCTAAAATATCTTAAATTGTGTTCTGATGACCTACAAAGCTTTTACAGGTTTGGAACAACATGGGGGTAAGTGATGACAAACAGCAAATGTTTCATTTTGGGGTGGAGCAACCCTTTAAGATATTTAATTATCTAGCATCATTTGAGCTTCAGTTTCCAAACAAACTATATGCATTTAAGAATGTTGCAAGGTTTAGTTTCCTTCTGTCTCAATGTCTTCAGAAACACTAATAATCCTCAGACAGAAGCAATCTTAACGTCACCCTTTTCTCTTTCACTTTATCTCTCTATTCAAATACGTCTGCCCCTCACCCACCCTACATCTTCTCCCGTCTCTCTCTCTCTCTTTCTCTCTCTGTCTCTCTCCCCCACTGTGGGAGTGAAGTGTAATCCATGTGGATTATCATAGTGGGGAGGGCAAACTGAGTGTGTGAGTGTATCTGCTTCTGTTTCACTTCCTCCCAGATGAGCTGAACATGAGGGTGAGAGAAGCCGAAACACAGGTGGACCTGCAGAAGTTGCCAGCTGGCCAGTCAGTCAGAGTCAAGACATCATCTGTGAGACTCTTAGAGGATTCATACAAACTCTGAGGAAGAAAGAGTGTGATGAAGAGAATGATGAAAGGATGAGATGCAAGCATCAAGTGGGGATGGTCAAGAATGGGGAGAAGAGAGCCAAATGTCTTTATTTCAGGAGAAAATTCTGGGAGGTTTTCTGTGTCACCCAAAAACACACTTTTGAAGCTTCCGGAGTGTCTTTTGGGTACAGTTTGATCTCTAGAGAAGACTGGGATTACCGCACAAGGTCTGTCTTCAGCATCCGGTGAGCTGGAGATCGTACACACTGCTGTTTTATGCACGTGGCAGGGGCTGATGGGTAGGATGAGAAGCATCACACTGCTCTGGGTGTTGTTTTCAAGTTGGACCGTCCAAACACAAGCTCAGATGAGGATATCACCTGAAACGTGAGTGAAGTTCATCTCTGCATGAGTCTTAACATGCCAGAACCACATGAATACAAAATACACATGTATAAATGAAGTGATGTTGATTCATTTTGGGAGAAGCACATTCGAATATTTAGCCAAGGCTGGCTCCGAATTTCCTCAATCAGCTTATTCCCGTTTCACCCAATCAGAGCTAAGCATGTCAGCATTAAATAAGCCCGTTTTCCTCCCTTCCGCATCTGGGGGGCACGCAGGGTTCGAGCCGGACGCCGAGCTCTGCACTCACAAGGGTTTAAACTACTAGGGCTCCAAGTCCACCTCGCTCCCCTGGACAGCAAGCCAAGCACGCTATTTTATTTTTGCATTATGAGGAAATGCGAACCTGTGAACTACTAATAGCACTCCTTTGATTCTTTGCTCAGAACTGCAGTGTTTCTCCAAATCTCATCTTAATGCTTGTAGGTCATGACCTGCACACCTCCTGTCACCCCTTGTATAAAGCCAAAAGACTGTAAGCCAAAGCTTAAACTTCACTGGCAACATACACTCTAAATCCACACAGACTTTTTGGTCTTTTTAAAAGCTAATGTAGTTCCTGAAACTATATGGAAAACACCAACACAAGCCTTAATAAGCTTAAATCTTTAGCGGTCACACTGGCAGAGCAAAAACGGAAAATTGTGACCCCGTGTTTGCGTTAACAACGGTTTTCCTCATCATTAATTAATGACGGCAGCCTGAAGTCCTCTACTTTGAGAGCCACAACTAATCTTAAAACTGCATGCCGCTGATGTCAGTGCCTGGGATTACAGACTCTATGAAAATGAGAAAAAAATACCTGTCCATATCTTTAAAGCCATATCTGTTAACATATAGACTGCTATACAGATAATTTTTTTAAAGACGTTTGTTTTTCTCATCAGGACTGCATTTATTTATTTTGTATCAAAATATGGCAGTAACTGTAACAGTGATATTTTACTTAAAAATAACGGTTTAAAAGCTATAATAACTAAAATAGTATTTAAATAATAGTTATTTAAAATAACGGTTTAAATAGTATTTAAATAAGCATTTGTAATATATTTAAATTTTTTATTCCTGTGATGCAAAGCTGAAAAGAAACTTTTTTCTTTTTTTTTCATAATAGAATACACCTTTTAATTTTTTGCTTGATGAATATTAAGTTTAAAAGAACAGTGTTTATTTAAAATGGAAATCTTTTGTAACATTATAAATGTCTTTACTGTTACTGTAATTTCTCTTTTCCAAAAAAATTAAATAAAAATAAATCTTTGACCCAATACCAACGACAGATCGGACAGATTTTTTGGTCCAATCAAATGCTCAGAAGTAAAAAGTCCTTCCCCCTGACAGTAATTTTCTGAAATATCGGTTACATGATAATAATAAATGTCTTAAAATTAAGCTCATGCTCACATTTTGTTGTCTGCAGGGCTACAATATTGCTTGAATACAATGAAGAAATGTTGTGCTTTTGTTTGTGCTCTGAACAGGGTTCAACAGTGGGCCGATGCCTTTGGAAAACAGCTTTTGGCCTTGTCAAACAGATACTCAGGTGCTCAACTCTTACAGAAGGTTTGTCTTTTGAAAATCTGACATTACCCCCTCATTTCAATCTGAACAACAAAGCAATCAGGGATATTTCTGATATTGTCTGATAATCTGCAGGCCTTATCCGTAAATCCCTACGTTAGCAATGTGGTAAATGTCAGATGCAGCTGTGTCCAGTTATCGGGCATCTGTTTGAATTTACACAACACTCTAATTAACATTACTCTCCAGGGTTAACCACAGACCCCCTTAAAAAAAGCCTACAAGCAGCCCATCTGCCAACCAGAGAGTCATATAACTACCAGTTTATATCTGACCTGAATATGTGGGCGTGCTTTCACCTTAAGGGCCTTTATTAGTGCAACACAACAGCAGGACGTGCCTGAACAGTGAGGCAGGAAGAGGATTAACCTTCCCAGACTGCTGCATCTCTTCCTCCCTCTATTCTTTTTCTCTATTTTTCCCCCCTTTTGTTTTTGTGTCTCTAATCTAAGCTCAGAATAAAGCCTGGTACTCTTACAGTGTAGTGTGGAGGTGGATTATCCCTGTCTGACCTCCTGTTTCCTCCTGGCCTATGGTTAAAGAGCAGGACTCATTGCTTTAGACACAGATTGAGAGTCTCCTGTCACTGGCCTTTGACACTCTGAACAGTGATCTAGAACTCGGCCTTTGCTTTGCAGTTACGTATCAGAGTAATGTTAATTCTGACTTCGATGGCACATATAAAGCTTTTGTCCTTCATTTAGAATTACACAAATGGAATGTTAGTGAATTGCGGTGATGCTTGTCATAGTTCCTACGTAATTACAGATTCCTGCTTTTTTACTTTTTTTTTTGTTGTTGTGACCCTGAACCACAAACCAGTCTCAAGTGGCTGGTTCTCGATTTTTCTTGTTTGCCAAAAATCATTAGGACATCAAATACAGATCATGTTCCATAGATATTTTGTACATTTCTTACTGTAAACATATTAATACTTAAGTAATATGCATTGCTAAGAACCTCATTTGGACAACTTTAAAGGTGATTTTCTCGAAAAATTCTCAGACAGACCATAAATTAATGGAAAATATATTTATTCAGCTTTGAAATGATGCATAAATCTTAATTTCACAATTTCATGACTGGTTTTGTGGTCCAGGGTCACATATTGTAAAGTGAAAATATTATTATTATTATTTATTTATTTATTTATTTATTTTCATTTTAAGTTTTTTTTAATAAAATATATAATTACTAATGAATTTTATTTTAAAAACTAAAAAGACTATGGCATGTTGTTCTTTTACACAAATAAATGTAAATGTGTCTGTGTGTAGAAATATAAAGATGTAGAGCCCATAGTCAAGATGCAGGAAGTGGATGGTTTAAAAATGGTGAAAGAAATTGCTGAAGAAATGGAGAACATGCTGGGCAGAAAGATGAAATCAGTCAAGGTCAGAGATATCAGCGTTTTGTCACGATCTTATCAAATAAAAACATTTGTTATGGAATCATTTCAGTTGCCTGAATGTTTTTATGTGTGTTTAATATAGAGAATGGCTGAGACAGTAGAGGATGCCGATTTTTATCATGAATATAATGCAACATTAGAGGTGAGCTCTCTATCCGTTCTTCCATCCCCTCAAACTTCCATTCATCCCTCAGTCTATATTCAATTACGCTTGCTCTTCTGCAGTTTGACTACTACAATTCCATGATGATTAACACTTTAGACGAGGATGGGAACTACATAGCTCTGGGGGGTGAATTTCCTCTGGAGGAGAATGAACACTTCAACAAACTGTCTGTCAGTACCCAGCAAAGTGTCATACAAGTGCCCACCAACGTCTATAACAAAGGTGAGATGCAGAAATGAAACTGCATTTTCATCCCAAATAAGAAAAAGATCAAGCAAATCTCTCCATGTCTCCCAGATCCTGATATTCTGAACGGGGTGTTTATGTCAGAAGCGCTGAATGACGTATTTACCAGTAACTTTGAGAAAGACCCGACTTTAACTTGGCAGTACTTCGGCAGTTCAACAGGATTTTTCAGACTTTACCCTGGTAATCATCACACGACAGCCTTGCTCCTTTAAAAGCACACGTTATGCCATAAAAGAAGTGATTATTCTTAACATACAAGACAAAAATGACATGCATTTCTGCTCATTCAGACACAGGACAGAGTCGGATTGTCACAGAATTACTGGTGTGATTAATGATGACAGTGACTCAGGCTCTTCTCTCTGCCTCTCTCATTCATCATCATGTCATCACACAGTAACAAGACCAATAAACTTTTCCGATCTCACACACAGATGAACAAAGAAATCCTTCCCTCTCTCGTGGAGAGGAGACTGTAATCATATCCATTTATACACTCTTTAAGGAATCAAGTGGACACCTGATGAAAATGGAGTTGTCACTTTTGATGGCAGGAATCGCAACTGGTGAGTCATAATAATTAATAATAACATGATGCTGATGGTAGTAGAAGTTCAAAACAGTGACAAACGTAGGATCACTGATTGTGATAGACAGCTTTCACCTCTATTAACTATCAAGGACTCAAGGAGACATCAAGATTAGTGACTTGGCTGGAGTCCTGGGTCAAGGAGCAGAAGGACCGATCTCACTGATAGATTTAAATCCTGATTCCTTTCCGTGACTGACTCCTGCATCTGCCCAGTTTCCTTAAACACCTTCTGCCAGGACTAACATTATTACTGCTAATGCACGCAATCTCTTTAGCAGTAACGAACGCAGAGTACAAAACTTGTGTCTTGTGTTACGTTCCTATATCTGAACAGCTAGAGTGATCACTGTAGTTTGTTTATGAAATCTGAGGAGTCCTGTTGCATTAATAAGTTACATAAACACAAGTAAGCCGGTTTAAAATGTGTGTACAAGGCTACTGCTATAATGTTTATTCTTAAGTTTCAGTCCTTCTGTCACCTTCTTATTGTGATCTCATTACTTCCTTCTCTCAGAACATTACGTAGATGAGATTTCACACTCTGTTATCCGGTTAAGGAATTATTACTGTTAAAGGTCTCGAGTGTTTGTCAATGGCCATGTGAGCTAGTATTAGTTATATACTATTTTAGCATTCACTCATATTTTGTTTAGTGTTTAGTAAGATTTCAATTTAAGCTTTGGTACTTTTTTAATATGTCTATTTAGGTTTCATTAGTTTTTTTATTAATTTATTTCAATTTTATTAATTGTCAGCCTAGATTTTTTTAGCTTGTATCGCTTAATTAGTGCCGTCAAACGATTTATCACATTCAAAATAAAAGTTCTTGTTTACATAATATATGTGTGTGAGTACTGGGCATATTTAGAAATACATGCTGTCAAATGATTAATCGCGATTAATCGCATCCAAAATAAAAGTTTATCTTTACATATTATATTTGTATGTACTGTGAATATTTATTAAGTATATAAAAATACAAACACATGCATGTATATGTTTAATGAAAATATGTTATGTTTATATATTAAATATATTTAGATATAATTTCAAATATAAGAAAATAAATATATAATTGTATAAATATATAATGTTCCTGGTGTTTAAAATAAACATAATAAATAAACACAGCATCAACACATATATTATGTAAAGAAAAACTTTTATTTTGGATGCGATTAATTATTTGACAGCACTAATATATATTTAATAAAAATGTTGTTTATAAATTTAATATTTATATATATTATATTATAATTATAAATATATATTTTTTTTTTTCTATATTTTTTTATATACAAATATTAATATACATGTGTGTGCCTTTTATACATTTAATAAATATGCGCAGAATAAACACCTATATAAATGTAAACAAAAACTTTTATTTTGGATGTGATTATTTATTAGACAATACTACTTTTAACTCAGCTTTATTTCACTAAAATGAAGCAATTTTTAATTGTTGCAGTTAACACAACTAATCTGATCTTATAAGCATTTCAAAAAGATCTCCATTATTTCTCCTTAGGTACATCCAGGCAGCCACGTCCCCCAAAGATATCATCATCGCTGTGGACATTAGCGGTAGTATGAAGGGTTTGAGGCTCACCATTGCTAAACACACCATCAACACCATTCTAGACACACTTGGCGAAAATGACTTTGTCAACGTCATTGCCGTAAGAACAGAAACCCTCTACACGGTGTCCTAACTAGACATGATCAGATCAAGGTGCAAGCTCCTATATCTGGGTTATAATCTTAAATAACACCTCATTTCTTCTGCCTTTCTAGTACAGCGATTACGTCCAGTATGTAGAGCCCTGTTTTAAAGGCACACTGGTCCAGGCCGACCTGGATAACCGCGAGGTAACGTTTTCTTTACACGTACAGAGCGGTGAATTCAGCTGCCATATGCGATTGTGATATACTTTGCTTATTTATTTCTAGCACTTCAAACTTTTGGTGGAGGAGTTGCAAGTGAAAGGTGAAGGAAAGGTGAAGAAAGCCATAAAGGAGTCCTTCAAGATTCTCAACGAGGTGAGTGTGTGTTAAGTGTTTGAGGGAAGGAAATTATATCCATATGGATAAGTTTGCTTGTGTGTGTAGGCAGCAGCAGAAGGCAGGGGGAGTTTATGTAACCAGGCAATCATGTTGATCACCGATGGAGCCATGGAGGATTTCCAGCAGGTGTTTGAAGAGTTCAACTGGCCCGAACGCAGGGTACCAAACGCACACAGACACACACCAAGAATACATGATTTACCCGTGTGCATAATCTACACAATTTGCTTTCAAACAGGTGCGAGTGTTCACGTATCTGATTGGACGTGAGCTAACATTTGCTGACAATGTCAAATGGATTGCCTGCAACAATAAAGGTGAGCTGAGCATCGTGGGAGTATTTATAATGCATGACTTTATTTCCAGTGTTTCCTTCACTAGCCTGGATGTGACAATGTAAATGTCAGTTTCTACGGTCTGTTCTAATAGAACTTTAATTACATTTTGTGACAGCTATGCCCTCTGCTGGTAACAGATAAATAAATCAGTCACATTATCTCATTACTGCTGTTTTTGTGTGCTTGTAATTAGGTTACTACACTCATATCTCTACTCTGGCGGATGTACAGGAGAATGTGATGGAATATCTTCATGTGCTGAGCAGGCCAATGGTCATCAACCATGACCATGACATCATTTGGACAGAGGCTTACATGGACAGTGTGGTGAGCCGCTTATTTTTCTCGTTCATTCTCTCCTTTCTTATGAAGATGCTAGTACTGTACACAAAACGCCATATTGATCATTTTTACACTGCTTCATGTTGGACCTCTCATGTTGTGATTTCTTTCCTGAGAGTGATCTCATTATGTCTGTTACTTCATTATGTCTGTCCCCATTCCAGCTACCCAATACAGCTGAGGTAACTCTTTTGTTCTGCGCAGTAGATCAAATAAACATCCTGTATGGCTAAATCCTGTAGTTCACGTTTTCTTGTAATTTAGTTCCTAAAAGTTCCTTCTTAGATACAGTTTAGTCGCAATTAAGAGTTCTGATGCCGTGAAAGTTTTCATTTAATTCAATGTCTGGTAGATTTTCAGTCAAAAACTAAAGAAATTTTCACAAATTCCATTTACAGGTTTAGACGTGACCCGTTTAGTGAATCCTTCATGTATGATTTATTTATTTTTTTCTAAATACAGTGTGCTCTAGGTGAACATAACCAGTCCTACATTTAACGAGATTTCCAGGTTTTAGACTAAATTATTTTTTACAGAAGTGCTACACATATTTTCTGCAATGCGTTACATTTGAATTTGTACGATTTTAACCTCTTTGAAGATTTGAATTGTGTGATAATCTGGAGATTTTTCTTCAGATTTCTGTGGGTGTACACTTTGAAGATTATATTTGCATTTATGCATTTAGCAGAAGCTATTATCGCAAGCAACTTACAGTGCATGGCATTCAAGTTACCATGTTTTTAATTTTTTTTCATCTCTTGCTTTCCCTGGGGAATTTCTACATTGCTTTACAAAAGCAACAGACAGGAACTATAGTACTACTTGGAAATTGTGTCTGTGTCTTGTGATAAATGGGTTTGGCTCCACTATTTTGCCCCACACACTCAAAAATTTGATATTAATTCAATCCGAAACTCTTCTCCACTTTTCTCAGTTTCAGTGTTGCTGTAGTTCCTCTATTTTGCCATTTGGTAGAACAATAAAAAACTGATTCCACCTACCAGAGAGGCAGCTGCTCTTAATGGAAGTGCTCTATGGTCTTGTTCAGGTTGTTGTTCACTTCACAGGCTTGGGATTTATCATTAATTCAGTCTATGTTGCCTCTCTCTCGTCTTTTAGCTTTTTAACACACAGGCCCAGAGTTTGCTGTTGATGACCTCTGTGGCCATGCCTGTGTTCAGCAAGAAAGAAGAAACAGTAAGTGTAAAAAAAACAAAAATAAAACACACACTCACTCAAAAGCTTCAGCTCTTCTGACCTTCCTAAGTGTCTTTTCACTCATATAAAATATTTCATATGTATAAAAATGTGTATGTGAATGGAATGCATAAGGACATAACGTTAGTTGCAGACATCCCAACCTCCAAAAATTCATTTCAGGGAGATGAGAAGATTTTTTTTTTTTTTTTTTTTAAAAGGCAACTTAACGACTGAACTGAATGTTTTTTAAATTAATGTGGCGGTCTTACAGTTAAACTACTTCGTGATACCGGAAGCTCGTCACATCCGTTTTAAAATAATCCCTTATTAAACGTAACATCGCAACGAAAATATTAAATATAGGATACAATACACATATATCGCTACAATTTTAAAGCATACGCTGACTTTTGTACCTAAAAGGCTTGCAAATCACACGCTAACGCCGCGTTTGTAGCGGCTTTCCTGAGACTAACGAAAGGAGCTCGGGGGCGCGCTTATATAACCAGCCGGAACTAATCAATAGCTGATAAACTCTAATTTGAGATTTATTTATAAGTGGAAAAAGTGGAACAAATGAGTTTTCCATTGATATATGGTGTGTTAGGATAGTACAATAATATTTAACACATTTAGATTATCTTAGAAACTGTTAAATTCAACTGTATCTTCTAAAATAAAGTGATTGTGGTTGTTTTCAACAAAAAAAAAAACTATTGTTTATGATTATAAATATGCTCCCTCTTGTCTGCAGCTGTCTCACGGGATCCTTCTTGGTGTGGTGGGCACTGATGTCCCTTTGAAAGAGCTCATGAGATTGGCTCCTCGATACAAGGTACCCTTATAATGTCTTCAGTCCTCAGTTTATACTAACACTAATAACATCTTTTCACTGATAGGTAGACAGGCTGTGTTGATGGAGTTTACTGCATACAGAGTGAAAATGACTAATTGTTGACTGCAGACTGAGAATTGTTGTTGTCTTGTCTCATCTAACCTTTGCCGTTTTAGTTGGGAGTTCATGGCTATGCATTCTTAAACACTAATAATGGCTATATACTCTCTCATCCCGACCTCCGGCCTCTGGTGAGCTCCACAAGCTATTCCCTTTAGTGATCTTACACTTTAATCTACACATATTGCTCATGAGAGCTGATTTACTTGTTATTAGTTTGGATTACATTAAAGCTGATATTTTTTATTTTTTTATACGTTGTGGTAGTATAAAGATGGTAAGAAGCTGAAGCCAAAACCGAACTATAACAGCGTAGATCTGTCAGAGGTGGAGTGGGAAGATACAGAAGATGCAGTAAGTGGAACAACGCACACATACATATAAATAAACTCTCATCATGCCATTTTTAGATCAGTTGCTTCAAGGTGTTTGTGTGTTTTGATCCTAGTTGAGAACAGCGATGGTAAAAGGGGAAAGTGGGACAATCTCCCTGGACGTCAGGGCAACAGTTGAGAAAGGAGTGAGTTGATTTTGGCCTTTAATTCGCTCGTTATGTGTTAACTTTAGTCGAATTCATACATTTTACCCTCATAATAATCTAGCTGTGACTGTCACACTTACATGCTGATATGTTCCCTTCTCAGAAGAGAGTCGTTTTCCTGAAAAATGAATATTTTTACACTACCATCAATGAAACTCCATTCAGGTGAGCGGTGATGGAACATTTTTATATCTTTGCTAAGTGTATGACTTCTGAACTTATCTTGTGCATCTTTGTCATCAGTCTTGGGATTGTTCTTACCAGAGGTCACGGGAAGAATGTTTTCATTGGAAATGTTTCAGTCGAAGAAGGTATGGATTTTCAAATTAGTACCTGCAAAATAAAGATCATTTGCCTGCCTTTGTATACTGCTTTCCATTAATTCCTCTCAGTCGTGTTGTTTTTTTCTGTCTACAGGCCTACATGACCTGACGGCTTCTGATGTCACTATTGCTAATGAATGGTAGGTTTTTGCTAAGACCAAAGACTAGATTATGCTGTTTTTAACATCTGATATGATGTAATATACCCTAACCTGATGGGTTTTGATATTTCAGGACATACTGTGAGACTGACATCGATCCACACCACCGCAAACTGACACAGTTTCAGGCTGTGGTTCGGTACCTAATGGGAAAAGAACCAGACCTGGAATGTGAGTTCTGTCTCAGACACTAGACTATAAGTTTTTACCTGGCATTTCAGTTTTTACTTGTATAATTACATTCATTTATATCTATGCTCAATCACAAATAAGCAAAACCCAAACGCATTTCATCAAAAAAGGTGATATGAACATTCAAAATGACAATTGTGTAGTCTATTTCACCCTGTAGTCTGTTCCAAACATGATTTTCTTTTTTCTGTTGAACACAAACAAGATATTTGGTAACAGTTGATGGTATAAATTGACTTTTATCATGTTTTTAACCATATCATAAAAATCAATGACTACCGTCAACTGTTCAGGTACCTTTTATTTTGTGCTCAATATAAGAAATTTATACAGGAAGATATTTTGAAAAAAGTTTGTAACCAGGCTGTTTTGGGTCACCATTGAATTCTATAGTCAAAAAAATAAATGGAAAAATACCATGGATGTCAATAATGACCCAAAACAGCCTGGTTACAAACTTCTTCAAAATATCTTCTTTTGTGTTCAGCAGAACAAAGAAATTCATACAGGTTTGGAACTACTCAAGAGTAAATGTGATAGAGATGTACTGTAAGCAAACACCATATAAATACAGTGGAACGGAATTAAACAATTAGTTGCACATGTAAATCATCTCGTATCATTGTTCCTTTTATTCTCTGTATACATCAGAACCATTTTGTTGTGTAATTAAACATAGTTTACTGATGACATCCGCAGCTGAGTTCTGTTCGGTCTGTTCTTCAGGTGATGAAAGACTTCTGCAGCAGACTCTTTTTGACGCAGTGGTCACAGCTCCTATGGAAGCCTACTGGACCGCACTGCTGCTGAACGCCTCCGGGTAAAACATCCCACCCACGCACACAGCGTCACAGACAAGTTTCATTAGTCAAATACATGCTCTGACGTGACCTTTCTCATTCTTCTACTCGCCTCCGTCGTGTGCAGTATTGATGGGGGTGTGGAGACGGCGTTCCTGGGCACACGCTCCGGCCTCACGAGAATGATCAGATATGTCGGCGTGGAGAAACGTGTGGCGAAGTGAGTACCTTTAATCAAGAGCTCCTGCTGTCTGCGTCACGACTCAACCGCATAGACAGCATCTACATTGCCATAGGTTTTCTTAAAGCCACCCACTCCCATAGCACTTCATATAACTTTCATCAGTACGCGCTCTTAAACACTGGGAAGATAAAGAGGAACAGGCAGTAAAACACAACAATACATGTTAGTTATGTGGCTATACGTATGTCAATGAACAAATGATAACCATATTAATATACAAAATCAATTTACACAACATAGATTTAATATACACACATCTCTAAATATCTTTTTTTCTCCTCAGGAAATTCTTATCTCCATCAGATAAGGAGAATATTTTTACTCTGGACCATTTCCCTGTTTGGTATCGTCGTGCGGCAGAGAATCCATCTGGACAATTTTTGTATTACGTCCCTGTAGAGGACAGCACACAAGGTAGCCTGCACCCTGCAGTCCACATCATACAGACTATAAGATTTTACACTCTTTAGAATATCGTGCTCTAATTTTTTTTTCTTTCCCTGCAGTGGATGGCAGGTTTGTGATTGCCGTCACATCTGTTACAGTCTCCGTGAACAAAAAAACAGCAGTTGCTGGAGGTACGATTTTCCCTGGTTATTCTAATCTCTTAATCAGTTTTTTTTTCTCTTCTATATTAGTCTGTGCTTACAAAAAAACACCCATTGAGATGCTATTATCTTTGTCCATTTTAAGTGTGCACATGCACATGCACCCATGTATGGATGTGCAACTATTTATGGAGTTTACCTCCTCAAGAACATCTCATTTCCTTAACATGACCTTTGCTTGTGCTATTTCTTCTCTACTCATAAGCCCCTTTCACACATAGAGACTTTACTGGAAATTTACCGCTAAATTACCGTTAAGAGATCATGTGTGAACAGGACCTTTTCAAAAATTCCGGTAAATTCGTTCCGGCTATTTACTGGCATGAGAAGTTGGAACATTACCAGTAAATTCCCGAAATGATGCTGTGTTTGAACACAGAATATTCTGACACAGATGATGTTTTTGTTCTGTGCTGTATAGTTTCAATTTGAAGTTGTCTAATTTGATGTGCACAAAAGTGCTGCATCAATGTAAACATTTGATACAAAAAAAGAAAAACACTGAATGCGTATACCATTCCATTTTTTTAACTACACCGCAGCCATATGAGTAATTTCTGGCTAATGATGTGACAGAATTTAACTGGTAATTTGTGTTTAGGTATTTACTGGTAAATTAATTTTACAGCAATTTACTGGTTTTACTGTTAGAAAGAGGCTATAAAGACAGTCAAGACTTCCATAAACTATAAATCCACTGTATGATGAAAAGATCAGGAAAAAAAAAATCAAGAAGCCACTGGAAGTTGGAATATTTTATGCTTTTACGTAAAAATATGCATTATATTACCATTATGGTGTAGTTTTGTTATCTACCAGCAGGGGCTAACTAAACTATGCTAATCAACCTACGCTTCACCCATTGGTTTATCCATCCATGTCAGATTTTGTATCCTGACCTTTCTCCATTTTGTGCACAACTAAAGCATATTTCATTATTTTAGCAAACTGTGTGTGAGTGCTTGCTGAATCTTACACTTCAACAGTTACGGAAATACATTCTTTATTCATTTTTAACACAGAATTATATCACAGCTCACAAATCATATTTCAAACTGATTTTTATCAAGCGAAAATATAAAGAAGGATCTCATATCAGTCTTAGAAAAAAGGTCAAGTGAAGAAAGGGTCACATCAATAAGTTATAAGATATTAAACCAGAACTTCATAAAGATCTTGAAGATGCTTTCAGCTCAGTCAAATGGGCAAATCCTTTCCTTTCATCCATCAACTGTGATTTACAAAGCCTTTATTTAACAGGGGTGTGTAGTGAAGTTTGTGTGGTGTCCCTTGCTCTTCTACGTAAGGCCAGGACAGAGAGTAAACACACCCCAGCTGAGTCATTGCTCATTTATAAACCGCCCTTCATATTCGCTCACATTACATCACGACTTCTCTGTCGGCTTATATTCAGATTAAGCGCATTGCTGACATTGTCAATAAACAAGCATGTGCTCACTTTTGAGAATATTCGCAAAAAGTGCAATTTGACAGGAAAAGTATTAGTCCACCAGTGGCAAAAGTGCTTTTGTCTTTTTTTTTTTTCTTTTCATAACAGAGGATACAGGGTATGTGTTTTGTCGCCCCGTGCAGAGTACAGGCCTTTGACACATGCTGTATATAAAATAAGGGCTAAATGAACAATGGCAGGAGAGACTGCAACCATTAGACGAAACTCCTCTCGTTAATAATTCAGGAGTTTTCTCTGAATTCTCTGACAGAGGATTCGTAAGAGTTCCTCTACAAAAGGAGTTTGCACAGGAAACACAGGGAAAAGTATAATCAGTTTTTGCAATCAAGTTATTGTTCATAAATAATTTATAAGACACAGATTAAAATATATATACATATATTCAACATACCTTTGAATAAATGTATATCTGTACTTATATATATATATGTATGTACTCAGCTTATGGCTGCAAATATCACTGAACACAGAGTCACAAAGTCGCTGAACTGCTGGTGTGGATATTAGCACACAAATTAGTTGTACTTTGATTTACAACTTTTTGACAGCAACCTTACCAGTAATTTGCATTGGTAATGAATAGTGTGTGGGAAAGATTGTTGCTATAGTTACAGCGGAAGAGCATCTCCTAAATCCTGATGAGGTGGTGCGATATTTGCTTCACACCCTCGTGTCTACCACACATCTTTCCTATAGATGGCAGCATTGTGCAAGACACCCAACGATGACGTACTAGCAACATCATATTCTCTAAATGTTCAGTAATACCGAGGAAATGACTATGTTGGTTCATGTTACCAGTGTGCAGCTCATTTTTGACAGCCTTTGCCTTTTTCGTTTAGAATGCGGTCGACTGCTGCAGAAAAGCTTATATTGATAATATCTGTGGGCTTCTGAATTATTTAGTCTAAACAACTTCTGCCCTCAAGGAAAAGCGGATTATGCAAATTGGTCCACAAGCAGAAAATTGATCACACAAGCGCAATCGATTCTCCTCCATCGCCAGCCCAAGAGAAAAGATCAGACTAAATCAGATATGACATCCTAATCCAGAATTAAACAACGGATCAACAAAGACATTGATTTATATTGCACAGAAATGTCTATCTTAATAAAGGTAAGGTTTATTTCCTCCTCAGCTATTGTCTTTCTGGTTTTGTTTAGAGGGCAGCTATCCTGTAGGGCCACTGTGCTTCTTGAGCCACCAAGGTATAATTAACATTTCCAATAGCCACGATCAGCCACCCTCCACTAACATCACAGAGTCCTCAGCCTGCTCTACATTAGCACTTTACGATACTTCAAGACACTTCACGATAGACACCAGGGCTGGATTCTTCTAGTCTTACAAAAACACGTCTGACCTCTAGAGATGAACATGGAGAAATAGCAAACAGTAAACGAACAAAACAATGTTATCAACACAAATTATCACACAATACAAAGGACAAACCTCACACTTAAAAACATAAAACTGGGGTCACGTCACATTGTATAGAATATATTATAGCTGATAAATAAGATGGGAATATTTCAAATATGATATGTGGGGGTTAGGATGTCAAGTTCACACCGGGGGTAGGGTTAAGGGTTCCAATTAAGGGTGAGAGTTAGTATTGAGGGTTTAATGTTTGGGTTGGGACTGGAGGTGAAGGTTTAGGGTGAGAGTTGGATGTTTAGGTTGGTGATGGAAATTAGAGTTATGGGGTTCATATTAGTGATGGAGATTTAATGGTAAGGGCAGAGATCATCATTGGCGGTTTAAGGTTGTGGGTTCAGATTAGTGATGGAGGCTTTTGGTAAAGGCAGGGATTCATGTAGAAGGTTCAGGGTTGGGGATTAAGATTAGTGGAGGCTTAGGGTTGGAATTGCAGGTTATGGTAAGTCATGGATGTTTATGGTAACAGTGTTACATGGTTAGGATTTGAAGGTTTAGGGGTAGAGTTGAGTGTTAGGGTTCATGATGGAGGCTTATGGTAAGGGGTAGGGATTCATGTTGAAGGTTCAGTGTTGGAGGCTTAGTGTTAGAGTTGAGGTTTAGGATTAGTGATGGATGTTTATGGTTAACATAGGGATTAGTTGGAGGTTTAGATTAGGTATGGAGGATGTTTGTGGCAAGATCAGAATTTCTATTGTACATTTCTGATTTAAGTTTGCGAGAAGAGCTGGATATTTAAGGTTAGGATCGGTAGTGGAGTTGGAAGTTTATGATTACACAATTTCTACACCGGGCAGTAATTGACATGATACTGAGGCTGTCTACATGAGACTCTTTAATGTTAACATTCCAAATTAATTAGTCATTTTCTCAGAAGTTGGACAAGCCCATGTAGTATGTCAAAAATTGGGGCATCAATTCACTGTGCAATGCATCAGAATGTAGACAGCATTGATTTTAATAAGTGTTATCGGCTTTCGATGTGCCCCGGTGTAGACTGTGTTAGTTGAGGTGATGTTTATGGTAAGGGTTGGGGTTAGTACTGAAGGAATAGGGTTAGAGTTGAGTTGAGTTTTGAGAGGTTGGGATTAGGGGTAAAGGTTTAGGATTGGGACTGGGATTATGATTTGGAGGTTTGGGTTGATGATTAGGCTGCTACAGAGGCTAATGCTAATGACAGCACAAGATCCTCTAGAAACATCAGGGTTCAGAACTGTTAACAGTTGCATCCACACCTCCTCTGCTGAGATCCTCTCAACACTGAAGGAGGGTGGGGGAGTTAAAGTGCCGAGTGGTCCCTCTTGTCCTGGGGCAAATAGGTCAAAGGTCATTGGCCAAAGTTTAGAGATTGAGTAAAGTGTAAGTCTGAGAGTCAGAGAGGGTCTCAGGAAGGACAGAGAGACAGGAAACAGGGATGATGAATCCTCCGCTGGTCAGCTAAATGATCATCAAATGTGCAGCTCAACCAGTAAAGGGTTCTTTAGATTTGTGGCTGACCTCTGAACTCTGACCCCTCTCCCCCATTTCCCTATGCAACTGATGAGATCTGTTTCTCCTCCGGGTCGGCTTCTGCCTCTGCGTCACCCATCAACGGCTGCCTCTTCTTTAGCTCTCGTTGGTATTTTGCCATTAGAGAGGCATAAATGCAACCATACGCTGCGGCGGCCACCATCATAATACACACGATTCCACAGACCACACCAGCGATCACTACTGTACCGATCGCCCTGCGAACACTGACCGGGCGATAACGCTGCTTCACACAGTCTGGTAGCTCCGCCTCTGTACGCACCACTGCACCTTCAGACGACGGAGCGGCTGTCCCTCGAAAACAAGGTGGAGATCCACCCTTTGTGCTCCCAGCCCCGCCCCCATTCTCATCTTCCAATTGCAGACAGTAGTTGAACATCTCCACAGGAACGCCCCTGATGTCACGACCCCTTAAGTCCTTCGGAAGTGTACACTCAACGGCATCGACATAACCGCCTACGACAAAGCAATAGAGAAAGAGAAATCAAAATTTTAGCTCTCTGAGGTAAACAATAGTCACCTCTAATGAATTTAAATGGCTGCTTCAAGCCCTCCAAAATAGCACTGCACAGCTAGTAGGGTCAGCAGCCCTCTTCAATTTGTGTGCGTGTGTTTGTATGAGAGGAAGAGCAGTAGCTGGTGTATAATTAATAAGCCTGACATGCATACAGAAGCTCTGTTTTCAAACCTATTGAGCCGCCATACTGCCTACTGCCTACATAGGCAGCATGTTAACTGTCATGTAACTGATTTGGAATGCTCTACATAGGCAGCAACTCCACATGCTAAACAATTATTTTTTTTAGATGTTAAGATAGATGATTAGATTAACTGATGATTAACTGCATTGTGGCGCCATGAAAATAAACAAGGCTTAGAATTTGGTCCAAACAGAAGGCAGTGTAAGTAAGATACCCATCTTCATGTCGAGAGAGCATCTATGATGCCTCAAAATGCTGCCTCCATAGGCAGCTCACTAGGTTTTGGAACAGAACAAGAGAATCGGAGCCCACCATGACTGGAGTCTCTTTCTCACACACGCTAAAAGCTTTGTGACTCAGGCTCTCATGTCTGTTTCAAATCCCCCTCCCTCTCAAAGCTGCTCTGAAATAGAATGAAATGAGTTTCTCTGACTCAGAGTAGAAGGATTGAGACAGATAGAAAAATAGAAAGCGAGAGGTATAGAGAATAAGAAGCAGAGGTTTCTAAGCTCTGCTTCACAATGATTTTTGGGGTTTTGCCACATTTCATTGCCAGTGGTAGATAAAATATAGACAGGAAATTATGAGGGAGAGAGTGGGTACATATCCTACAATATGTCTGGTTACCATTAGCTTACTGTGCCATCTGTTAAAAGGCTTAATAAAGCTTTCTTAAAAATTCTCTAAACGCTTTTTGGTTCAACCATGTTCAAAGCCCTTGTAAAATGCCAATATATTGCTTGATGGAAGAGTAGTTTATTCAAATTTTAAATATTAATAGTTTAAAATATTTATTGAACACTGTACTGCTGTTGTTGCTGCTTTATAAGGCACAATATGTTACTGAAGACAGCAATTTAAGGGTGTTTTATGCAGTACACTTGGGCTGTGCCTAAGTTCATCAAGTTCATCAAAAATACAAATACTGTCAGTAATTACTTGCATCTTGTTTTAAACCCATAAGACCTTCAGTCATCTTCGGAAACCCAAATTAAGATATTTTTTGATTAAATCCAAGAGTTTTTAGACCCTGCATAGACAGCATCAAACTGACACGTTTGAGGCCCAGAAAGGTTGTAAGGACATTTTTAAATAGTCCATTGTTATTATGAGAAGAAATTGTTACATAAAGTCATTATTTTAGTTTTATTAGCACACAAAAAGTTTTCTCATAGCTTCATAATATTGCGCTTGATCTGACTTGATATTTTTTCTTACTACATTTCTGGGCCTTGAGTTGTGTTTGTCTATCCAGGGTCAGAAAGCTCTCAGATTTCATTGTAAATATCCTAATTTGTGTTCGGAAGATGAACACAAGATGATTGTGGGTTTGGAATGACATGAGGGTGAGTAATTAATGACAGAATTTTAATTTTAGGGTGAACTGTCCCTTTAAGGTAAAATCCCAGTACACCTGCAGATAATCAAAACAGCACACACACACAATCCTCACCTCGATATATTAGCCACTCCATCCAGTGTTTGAAGTCCCTCAGGTTGCAGTCACACTCCCAGGGGTTCATGCCCAGCTCCAGGTGCTGAAGGTTGACGAGAGGCTCAAACGTGGCTCTCTCCAGGGCGTGAAGTCTGTTCCCAGCCAAGGAGAGCCAGGTCAGCCCTTGCAGCTCATCCAGCAGGCCCAGCGGCACAGTGGCCAAGCCGTTCAGAGACAGATCCAGTCTCCGCAGCAGGGTCAGGCCGCGAAACAACTCACGATCCAAAACCGTCAGGCTGTTGTTACGCAAACTCAAATCGCTCAGGTTACTCAGTTCACGGAACAGTCTGGAAGGCAGGTTGTCCAGATAGTTATTGGACAGGTCGAGTGTCTCCAGGGTGCTTAGGTTGGCGAAGGCAGAGACGGGAAGAGAGGAGAGGCGGTTATTGGCCAGAAGGAGGGTATGTGTGCCCTCCGGGAGAGAAGTGAGAGCGGGCACAGATACTAGACTCCGCCCACTGCAGTTAGCTTCCAGTGAGTTACACACACACTCTGAAGGACAGCCAGCGCATAACTGCAGTAACGTAGCACACACACTCAGCACACCTAGCAGACCTGTGGGAAAGAAAGAAAACAACAAAAGTGTATATCATCAGAAAGATCTGCCATAAACAATTTCCTTCTGAAAGCTGCATTGATTGATGAGAAAGATCTGACAGGTGTTGATTTAGTGCCACTGTGAATTACATGTACTGTATTTAACGAAGGGGACCAGTGCTCGACAGAAATGAACCTGTGGCTGCTGCTCCTACCACACTATTTTAAAACGGAGCTTATGTGATATGAACGGACTTGTAGACGTTGCAGTATTTTTGTTTCAGTTGCTTTAAGTAGCTGCTATCTGTTGCAGCTTCAGGCTGTTTTTTTAAACTCACTTGTTTTGATTTGTGCATAGTGCACTCTTAATAGGTTATAGGCTCCAGACTTCCAAAACCATAAACTTGCTTTGCAAATAAAAGACCAAAATTGTACTTGTTTTTACAGAAAATCATTAGCCAAATGCACAAAACATTCACTATTTCAACTGAATGTGAGTCTAAAGGAGAACTAAGTGCAAATGAGATTTAAGAACTACACTGAACATACGTTAGTGAGTAAATGGTAACAATTCAGCAATTTCTTTGTCGTTTTCTGAATGAGATCCTTGAGTTGGCTAAATGGTTCCATCTTGGCTGATAAATTCTTGATGAAATCAGTATTGGTTTCTGGATTTTTTAATGTATCAGTAAACAGGTTTCCAGAAGCAACTGTAGTGGTTCTCAGTTGGATGGCTGCACCTAACATTTGGTCACAGATCTCTTCCGATCATGCATTGGACAAGCATTTTGGATGGATTCATGGTGTTTATAGCTGGGAAAATGGTGCATAGGCTAGTAAAATTAAATTTGTATATATTTGCTGGCTTACCATTTGTGAAGCAAAACCAATGGAGAACTAGAGAATCTGTTATTTGTGAAAGCTAAAAAGTTCTCCTATGGCGTCCGTATTTCTGTTCTAAAGGAACATGTATGATGGGAATATAATGTGCCTCAGAGTTAAACAGAGAACGTCCTCTGCTCTGCTCTGCCATGACAAAACAAACATTTGCCAACTGTTCGTCACCTCTCTCTTTTATGCAACTGTGGAAGAGGGTAGGGAGCAATGTTTCTTTGTGTGTGTGTGTCTGTGTGTGTGTGTGAGAGACAATCACATGCTATCAATGGATATGACAGTTTTAAATGCTGAGTTCCCAGTTGTCTCGTTGCTGAATGTGTGTGTGTGAGTGTTTGGCAGTTTGAGTGCAGACAGATGCAGTTACAGCACTCAGATATCTGATCCTGGTCAGCCTCAACACCCTGATCCCTCTGTAATCAGAGACACGTACAATCATCACAAACACACACACACTCTCTCATACACACTCACACAATTCTGTGTAATCTCAATAATTAATCCGTCCTTCTAAACTATGTAGTTGTGAATGATTCTAGAATTGCTGTTTTGGCCAATCAACCTTCAATCTTCAGTATGTTCCATCTTTCCAGCACAAGTTCCCTTTGTGCTCATCTCTTCTGTTTGTCTGAGAACAAATGTGTGTCAGCACATCAGGATGGGCATATGACTGCTGTTATTGAAACACAATGTACTTTCACTGTCATGTGCCCTGTGTTCAGAACTGTAGAAAACCACAAAGAATCTCCCAGCGACTGGACCTAGTTTAAAATCGGATGAACGTCTATTCTGTGACTTAACTACAGTTTTAGAAAGTGGCCCTCTTTTCTTAGATTTTTGGATGGGCTCATTTTAACAGAAGGACTCCTTCCCAGAATAAATCAAACAAATTACTAAAGAAATTTGAAGACAGTGATGGTTGCTTCATTGAAAATTAGCCTTTAAGCTACAAAATGCACTATAAAAATAAATTTGTACAACTTACATAGTCTACAAATTATAGTCTTTTGACTCATTAAATCATTTACATGCATTTTATAGACTGGAACAAGTATTCATTAAAACTCTCAGACTCAAAGGAAAGATTTCTTCACAGATCTAGCGTGGATGTCAAGATTATCAGTGAACAGGCATCACACAACGCTAGCTTGTGGCTTTAGAAGCCTTTTAAGATCATTTCATGTTGTTTTGTCATTTTTGGAGAAAACCAGTTTTCATTCACTTTTATTAAACTGAAAGGAATGGCTGTGGTATTTCTTAAAAAGCTTTGTGTTTGTGAACAGTAGTAAGTATTTGTGACAATGCTGCATTGCTTCATGCAGATCTTTAATCAGACACACATTAACTAAAGCCATCCTAATCCATCTGTTGCATTGGCAGCTGGTGATGTTTGCCGCACTCTATACCACTTTATACACACCCACACGGACACATACGTCAACACACACCAGCTTTCTTCCAACAAACATATTAGTGAAACTGATGATTTCCTGAAATGCATCAGTCTGCATTCTGGTGACATGTAAATAATTGATTTAGATCATTAATAGTCACATAAAGCATTTAAAACTGTATGAATGGAATCTGTGCTTAAGCCCAGCCCCCTTCAGAAGAGTAATGTGCTTGTGTGTGTGTGTGTTTTGGGCTCACCTTGGCTGTCCGGATTTCCTCTCCTCCTGCGACCCACAGTAGGTGCAGTGCTGAGCTGCATTTCTGCGCTTCTATGACTGCAGCTGCCTCAGATCTGCTGTGGCATCAGCCGGCCCTGATGCCAGCCTCCACAGGCAGCGGTATGAGGCCAGTGACGAGACTGCAGAGAGAGTTTGAAGGATAGTCAGGTTTTTTTCTGTACTTAATATGACTTTTGAAGGTGAGCGCTTGTTTTCTGCCCGTCTCAGCATAGATGACTTACTGAGTGTGTGAGCCGTATGGTTAGCGCTTTTAGTAGCTGTGGTGAAACTCAGATAAACCTTCACATATTGGTAACAACAGTGTCATGTCATGGCTCGTTTTTTGAAATCAGCTCACTTTCTGTAATGTACAGTATTCTAGTCAAGGCTCAATAGAAAACATCTTAAGAAAGAACAAATTGGTAATTAACTTTGCAACTTTGTCTCTCATTTCTGCTCAAAATTCAAAGTACCATTGATTAGACTATTTAACATGTGATGAAAAAAACCATTACACTCTATCACAAATGTACGTTCTTGAATATTTCAAATGCTTTTTTAAAATACTTCATTATTTAATAAAACTGTTCATTTATAATATCATTTTTTCCCCAAATGAGAATAAATGGACACTTGTGCTTAAATCTCCTGATTCTCATATTTTTCCACTACGAAAAAGACTCACAACTGTTTCCTCTAAAGATTCAGAAAAACTGTTCTCAGATTTGTTTAAGATAGCAAACTCTGAAATGCCAAGCTCAACTATTTCTCATCAAATTCTGTCAACATAGTCCGCAAACTGATGTGTTGATGAAAAACTAATAATGAATTACATCATAAAAAAGCAGTAATTAATTGCGTATTAAAAAAGGTCTACTTTTGGTCATATAAACAATATCAGGGAATAATAAATATGAAAACATGCTGGAAATACTAGGGTAGGGTGTACTTCAAATATGCATGTCAACAATTGTCTCATTTATTTCTAGTTGTACGTCTCCTATAGAATTTCGAGAAGTATCCAAGACGAACTTGATACTTCAAGCATAACTGAAATATCCTCTACGTCCCCTGAGCTACGAAAGAGCAACCTCTGAGAAACGACTGAGAACTTTCCTCCTGGTACAAAGCCTGCAATACAGCGGTGCTTACTGTAATACAGCTCTCCTGGGTACAAAACCGTAGTAGAACTGACACCGCAGAGACGATTTAGTTAATTGCAGTACAGTAATACGACACTGTAACACTTACAGCACATGACAGAGACTGGAATATTTTTATTATAACGATGTCCCATTATGTAATACCAGTTGTGTAACGCAATGCTGTGAATGTGTGTGTCTCAGATCATTGAGCACAAGGTTACAAGTTGCTTCTGTTTACGCCAGGCCGGTTTGCTGTAAAATGGCCGCTGCTGTCTTAGACTCCCTTTCTGTGACACTTCGGCCTTGTCACCTGCCACATCCATCACAGCGTGTGTGTCTGTGTGTGCGTATTGGCAACACCAATTCACCAGGCTGTCATCCGAAACGGCACAGTGGAAAAATGTGCAGACATTTAGAGGTTATATTGCATGTGTGAATGTGTGTGTGTGCGCAAGTGAGTTTCTGCAAACACCTTTCGGAGTTGCTCAACATGTGAACATTTTCTGGGCATTACGTTTCCCAGAACATGCAAGTTTGAGAGTGTAATAATATGCAAGAATGTGTGTGTGTGTGTGTGTGTGAAGATAATTAGTTGAGCGATGTGTCATTTGACTCCCAAGCATGCAGCCCGCACACGCACACACGTGATGTAATAGTCTCTCACTTTAGCAGCATCTCTCTCCACGTCCAGTTCAACACATATTTCACACATTCTCACCCCACGCCGTACTAACTTCCTGTGAATGCACAAGGTCAGCTATGCATGTGTGTGACAGCATGTATGTTGTTACTGTGTCTTGCGACACATAAGTAAATAGAAACGCCCTTTTGATATACACCCCTGAACCAGTCCTTCTGGTCCATTTTCTCATGCACACACGCACAAAAGAAGGCCATGGAAGTCAACGGCGGCGCGAAGAAACGTTAGAAACAAAGGCGCGGAGGCCACGGGATGAATTATTAAGAGCAGAATCACAAACAAAGACACACGCTCGCAAAAAACACACATGCTCACTCATACGGAGTGTGTGCAAATCATACAAAACAACCTAAGTCCGGCTGTTAATGTGTGTGTGTATATGCAAGTGTTCACAGGATTGCATTTTGTAAATGCAATCACACGCTTATATACGCTCAAAAGCAGCATTCCAGCACAACACCTGCGCTCACATACACATCTTTACATTTCCTTTGTGCCTATATAAAAAAACTAGGCACTGCATGCTCTATTCCCAAAACAACAGGCATATAAGTCTGTCTCATAAAAAAACATCCCTCGGCAAACATCATGCACAGACATGGAAATCATAATCAAGACAAACTGTAATGTGTGCGTGTGCATGTGTGTTATAGGTTAACAGTGTTTCACTCACCGTCTTTTGATGCTGTCCTTTTCGGCGTCCCCCCCCCAAGCTCACACACACACACTCACACACACACTCTCTCTCTCTCTCACATACACACACGCGCACGCACACACGGTTGTGGGAGAAATGAGCGAATAGCAGCTCTCGTAACGCTCCAATATGGAAATGAAAATATCCTTCCGCTGCCAAGAGCAACGGCTGCCACAGAAGGAGAGATGGATTGGAGGAAGGAAAAAAAACGATTAAAATAAAGAAGAGGGAGATGAAGGAGGGGAGTTAAATCCTGCGCAATGGCTTGCTGTAATGCTCAGAGAGAGGAGGACACAGAGAGAGAGAGTGAGTGAGTGAGTGAGTGAGTGAGAAAGGGAGAGTGAGAGAGGGGGAAAGAGGAGGGGGAGGTGTGCTCCAGTCTTTCAGTTCTCTGTGGTTTCCAGCAGATCGGCTCGCCTCTGTGTTGGTATATTGAGTCCACAGAATGCACTTGAGTGTGTGTGTGTGTGTGTCAGGAGGTTGTCTCTCAAGCGCGTGCTGTCCTCAGGCTAGGCTTTGGTGCACATGTGTGAGTATGTGTGTGAGTAAGTGTGTGTGTGTTGCTTTCTCCATATGTGCATGTGGTGAGGCGTGCAGTGTAAGCGTGTGCCAGCCTTGTCAAAGATAGTAACATTAGTGAGGGATGAGGGGAGAGAGGAGGGGTCGTGAAAACAGCTGATTCTTTCTCCCTCTTTATTCATAGATAGATAGATAGATAGATGCAATGCATTGTGCTTTTTGTGATGTCACAGCGCTTACATCATTCAGCTTCTACTTGTATTGGCTGAATGAACAGACCTATCTATCTATCCATCCATTTTGTATATAGAAAGATCTACATACAGTGTATATATCAATTGTCTATCTAAACCTATCTATGTATATTTATCAATCCATCCATTTGTATTCAAATAAACCTATATGTAAACCTTAGATCTACAGTATCTATCTATCCATCCATCCATGTATATATTGTATACATACAGTCTATCTATCTATCTATCTATCTTGTATATAGACAGATCTATATTCAGTGTATCTATCAATTGTCTATCTATCCATGTATTTATCAATCCATCCATAGATAAATAGATCTATATGTTTTCTAATTTGTATCTAAATAAAACGATATATAAACCTTCCATCCATCCATCTATATCTTGTATACATACAGTACAGTGTATCCATCCATCCATCTATCCATCCATAGATAGATCTATATACAGTGTTTCTATCAATGTCTATGTAAATGTAATGTAAACATATCAATCCATGTATTTATCAATCCATCCAACCATCTTGTAGATAGATAGATCCATCCATCCAACCATCAATCATGTATTCATTCTGACCTATGATATATGTATACATACAAACAGATAATTATTGCTGCTTTTAATGGATGCATATAAATCTATTTGAGAAAAAAAAAACATGATTCTTCATCCCTTGTTATGTGCGGATGGATGGATGAATGCATGGATAGATTAATGGATAGATTGATCCAATCACATTCTCACATGAATTTTACACTCTGTGATGTCCTCAAAGTGCTGACATCATGCAACAGTTCAGGAATGTAATCTTACATGTACTGGCCATTGTTCACATGGACTAACTTCTAGACCAAACGCCATCCACGTATACAAACATTCCTAGCTATTGCCTGGTGTGCTGAATAATACATAGAGGCATGCAGGCCACGCTGCAGCACCAGCACCTCTGAAAAAAGGAGAAATGCATCCATTGCAGCTATTTATAAGAGGAAAAGCATTCTGCGACATCAGAAGCATTTACCTCCTGTGTGTTGTGGGCTGTTGCAACACACCGTGTACTTCAGAAGGACCTCAGTGCCGCCCACATGCTTTCACATGCCAGACATTGACAAGAAAAAGCACTACAGTTCCATTAAATCCTTACCATGCCATTTCTCTGTTTATCAGAAGCCCTGTATGTTATAAAGTATGCTACATGTAGGTGTGCATACATTGATGATCCTACGTTGAGGACAGTGTCATATTTTGGTGGTGAGTCTTCAAGGTGTCGGTAGGGGCTGCGCTGACATCATGTTACCTAAGCAACAGAGGGAAAGAATCAGCGAGAGTGAGAGAGAGAGAGAGGTGGGGGATTGAGAGGGTGTTTTTTTGACTCACAGTTAGCGTATGCTACTTCGTGATAATCTGCAATGTAAAGACCCTGCTGCACTGTTTGCCATCGCACACACCCTGCAGTTCAGTCCTACCGTATTCAAATAGATATTAACTACTTTAGCATAATTTAGTATACATGAATATCTTTTTGAATTTGAAAACCCTAAAGAATAGCAGAATCCACTGCACTCATCAGTGAACCAGTTAAAACAATATGTGAAGTACAATGTACTCTTACAGACTTCTGCTCATTTCTACTTCAATAACCCACACACATAAGCGGAGGACTGGACATTAAGCCTATTACGACCAGAAGAATCTTATTCTTAATTAACGTGGTATTGTTTTACATAATTAAAATAGCACACACTCATGAGTACACTGTTTTTGTACTCTGACGTACATTCGACAATTTTTTGTTGTTGTTTTTAAAAAAAAAAAAGCATTACAGGCACATATCCATGTTTGTTGTGCGAACTATTCAATGTTACTTATCTTGTAACTTGAGTAACTTATCTTAAATGGACATTTAATGCTAGTTTTCAACATCAAGCAATAGCGCAAACTGTCTTCTGGAATTAAAATAGTACTTTCAGTATTTATTTTTATTTATAGTTATTTTTTTCAACAGATCTTATTGAATGTGCATTTGTAGGAGTTTCCTTTTCAGATGCAACATTTATGGGAGGATAGTATTAAAATGAACCATGCAATTTAACTTTTTCCGCTCGACAAATAACCGAATCCCAATTTTTCCACAAACTTTGATTTTTCATCGGGAAATAAGAATTTATCAGCAGCTTCATTGAGGTTCATTCATTACATTTTATCTAATCATTTTTGCTCTACTCTTTTTTTGCTATGTTAATCAAAATTCCACAAATTATAATAAACGGCAATTACATATTAGTAGCAGGGCTGTAAAACCTTTTATAAAAACCCTAATATTAAACCTCAGGTTGATGATCAACATTTTACTGAAGGTTAAAAATCTCTTTCCACTGACCATTTGCTGAGAGGAAATATTGAAGAATTTCAATCTCTTGTTTTTGTAGCCTATTCATGGAAAGTGCCACATATATCACACATTGCTCCCTCATTAAAGGTTTTGTATTTAACCATCAAATGGTAAAATCTGCTCGCTTTAAGTAGGATTGATTGCTCGCCGTTCTGTCGCTCTGAGGATTTGGCTGAGGCTCCATGCTGTATCACATCATTGTGTTTGTTTTTGTGTGTGGGATGTTTGTGTGGAAAAGAGAATGACAGAAGCTCAGAAAACTGGGTATTTACTAAATTATCTGCTCTGCTGGAGTCACATGTCTTCCGTCATTCACACTTCTAACCGTGCTGGGATGCGTCTGCGAGCTCGCGCATCACTATTTTTGGGTAATCTTCATTACAAAGTTGTCCAAATCTTTAGGATGCCGGAGGAGACGTGGTGACTGTAATCTTGCAGTGTTGTTACAGTATGTCTGCCGGGTCTGGGGTTTTATAACCCATGTCTATTCATTCAAGAGATGAAGCCTCCCCTCTGCTAGCCATCTTCCACGCCCTGAGCAGCTATTACCGACACTGCCTTCCACTCTCTGGCTCTTTATTATCCAACTCTATTAATTAGCTTTAGTATGATAGATGGTCCTGCTCTGGTCTCCCTCTCTCTCTGAATTATTGAAGTTAAAAGATTTTTACTCAAACGAACAATTTACTGCAGTTTAATCAGACCCGTCAACTCCTTGCAAATTCGAACTGTCCAACTAATTGCACAGAGTCTTTAAACAACAAAACTGTCTTCTGTAAAAAGCATCAGTTTGTGAGGGACACGGATGTACAGATTGAGTTATTAGCTATCGAGTTTGATATATGAGGTACTGGGTGTAAGGTAATAAACTGAAGTATGAGGTATGAGGTTGAGGAATTAGATATCAGTTTTAATATATGAGCTATCAGGACTGAGACATAAGATATCAGCACATTTTGTATGTTTATGCTTGAGAGAGTGGGTGGCTATTGATGCATGCTGGAATAATATCCAAAAAAAGAATAAATAAATATCTCAGTCAACTATTCACATATACATGTTTGTGTATTTAATTTGATATGATATAATGCTAAATAAATATAACAATCTTTATCTTTTTCTAATTTTTGCGTCTGTGTTTCTTTCCCGACTAGCCATTGGTGTACAGATGACTCTTGAGATGTTGGAAAAAAGGTTTTGGTCCATAACCACGCAGGTACTACAACAAATCTCAAATCGACTAATGCATTTACAGTTTATTGCTTGCTGTCCTTTTATGTTTATTTTTGTGGCTGCATTCGTGTTTTGCTAAAGTATTAATAAACAGATGTAAAATGTAATAAATTATATTCATTTAAATTATACGATATTATATTATAAAACAAATGTCAACAGGACGTCTCCACAAGGATATGTACACAAGTGTGTGTGATACAGGCTGGATGTGTCCTATCTGTTTAAACATTGTGCATCCTGTGATGGGAGGTGAAGACAAACACAATAACGTTAGTGGTGACACTCCTGGCACAGGCTTTTGTTTGACATTTATGATACTAACAGAAGATGTTAAGTGTTGAGAGAGGGGTGGGAGAGCCCAGACGGCACTCGAAAAAGAATAGGGAGCGGAGGCGATATCACTCTCTACATCCTCCTCAGGGAAGTCACTTCATTTTTTTCTCGTACCCCTGGGATTTTCCATGCCTCTCTGAACGCTCTTCCACCTCAGCTGGCACGTTACCACTGTTTGTCTTTGTTCACTCCTGACTGCAGCGATATTAACTAATTCCTTATTAAGCGAAGTCAAAGCTAATGCCACAGTGATTATTTTTTTATTTTTAAGGTTTGAATTTTAAAAATCCAATTCCAAGTACATCTGTAAGGTTCATCTGTAAATTACGTAAGGTTATTCATAGTCCTAGTTGAGAATAAAAAAATAACTTTTAATAAAAGATCTACTCTACTCATTTGCATTTCATTGAGGGAAATAAGTATTTGAACCCCTACCAACCATTTAGAGTTCTGGCTCCCACAGAGTGGTTAGACACTCCTGCTTAATTAGTCACCCTCATTAAAGACACCTGCTTAACTACTCACCTGTCCACAGAATTAATCGATCAAGCAGACTTCAAACTCTCCAACATGGGAAAGACCAAAGAGCTGTCCAAGGATGTCAGAGACAAAATTGTAGACTTGCACAAGGCTGGAAGGGGCTACAAAACCATTAGCAAGAAGCTGGGAGAGAAGGTGACAACTTGTTGGTACAAAATGACCATCAATCGACCTCGCTCTGGGGCTCCACGCAAGATCTCACCTCGTGGGGTGTCAATCATTCTGAGAAAGATGAGAAATTATCCTAGAACTACATGGGAGGAGTTAGTTAATGACCTCAAAGCAGCTGGGACCACAGTCAGCAAAAAAAAACATTGGAAACACATTACAAAATGGATTGTGGATGGGTGTTCCAGCACGACAATGACCCAAAACATACAGCAAAACCAACGAAGGAGTGGCTCAAGAAGAAGCATATTAAGGTCATGGAGTGGCCTAGTCAGTCTCCGGACCTTAATCCAATAGAAAACCCATGGAGGGAGCTGAAGCTCAAAGTTGCACAGAGACAGCCTCGAAACCTTAATGATTTAGAGATGATCTGCAAAGAGGAGTGGACCAAAATTCCTTCTAAAATGTGTGCAAACTTGGTCATCGATTACAAGAAACGTTTGACTTCTGTGCTTGCAAACAAGGTTTTTGCCACTAAGTGTTTTGTTAGAGGGTTAGAGGGTATTCCCTCAATGCAAATGAGTTTCTATCTTTTATTTAAAGTTATTTTTAAAAATTTTTCCTGCTATCTGTCACTGATAAAATAATCCTACCATTAAAATGATACTGTTCTGAGACTTTGCATTTCTTTGTTATTGGACAAACTTACAAAATCAGAGAGGGGTCAAATAGTTATTTCCTCCACTGTATATTATACTAACCCCAAACTTTTGAGCATTAGAGTATATAAAAAATACATAATGCTTAAAAATGTGAACAAATAAATGTATCTTTAGGTTATTTCCATATCAGGGAAACAGTGGTCCCTCAAAAGGACACACAAATGCTTCAATTAACATATTTAATGTAAGGATGTTTCACAGTAGTTATGCTAAATATTTACAGGTCCCATTGAGTGGACTCGTTTCTGCTTCTCCGGTCCCTATTATCATCTGATGCTAGAGTAAAAGCACACAGGAGCCTACACAGACCATGTGATAGCTTAAAGGCAGAACAGTGATGTTATAAGCAGGAGTTGAGTTTAAAGCTATTAGTCTTGAGCCTGTGACTTCATATCAATTAACGATTTTCTTTCTTTTTTCCCCCTTTCTCACCACTGCCTCATATTATCTGGATGGATATCAGGGGAATGACACAGATGTATGTACTCATTACAAATACAAGAATAATCTCCCTCCCATAAAAACTTAAAAGGTTATCATCATCATCAGCTCTGTTTCCCTGTCTTCTTCAATGTCTGTCTCTCTCATTCTCAGTGTTCAGGTGTAGAAGGCCTTTGTCCTCTGAGCTGTGCCGATAATCCGGTGAGTGTCTTACAGTGTAGTATTTATAGTGCATAAGTGCTGGGCATCTACAGCATTTGTAGACATATCTGCAAAAATATTTATCGCCGGTCCTCCATAAAACTAATTCATTCTGACAAATGCTTTTCCTTTTTTGTGTTTGTGTGCAGGATGTTAACTGCTATGTCATTGACAGTAATGGCTTCATCATCATCTCTAAGGACAGGACTGATGTAAGAGCACTTAAAGTGACAGGTTAAGGTCAACATGAAATGGCATTCACAAACCAAACATCTGTAATGTAAAAATAGAAAAAACTATGTGTGTGTGTGTGCGTGTTAAATATATATATATATATATATATACATACATTCATACACATACAGTAGAGATATATATCCATAAGATATATATGTATATAAGTATCAAAATGATTTTATTGTTTAAAAATTGATATATTCTTTTATTATTTATTACAAAAATGTTTATGTATATATATATATATATATATAGTGTTTGTTTGCAGTGATTCATAGCCCTGGAGATTTAGGTTAAGATGGGGAATGACACGCTGTAAAATTTCATCTAGAGTGCCGTTTAAGTGGTTCAGTTAAAAACAGGTCATGGTCCAAAAAAAAAAGAAAGAAGTTAATGAAGTCATGAAATAAAACGGGTCCTAAATAAGAATATTTATGCTGTGAATAACACATATTAAAAAAAGCTCTATTTGACGTTGACTCAGCATGAGAAGGTGACTGTGGAAATGAATGAATGAATGAATGAATGAATAAATGCATGAGGTGTTTTCCATCATTAGTAGCGGTCCTATGAGAGAGCCAGGCAGAGAGGAGAACAGTGCATCATCATGGTAAATATAGAGGAGGGGAGGGATAACAGGAGTTATCTGAATAATTCAGTGCACTGAATGCAGTAAACGCTGACTCTGATGTGGGCCTGCAGCCTTACAGAGCCCTGTTTAAAATTTGATTTCAGTGCTTTACTGAACAGTAAAGTCAGCGCGCCTATGGAAAAAAGAATTAAAACAGACGCAGGTCATTCTGAGCTGTCATTGTTTCTGTTGTGAACCAGAAAGAGATCCTGTTGAGATAAATAATATAAAATATATATATATATATATATATATATATATATAAGCCACGTGTCTGTATTCTCCATAGGTTGGCAGGTTTCTGGGGAAAATTGATGGGTCGGTGATGTCACAGCTCTTGAAAATGGGCATGTTTAAAAGGTAAAGGTTTTCGTATGTTACGTAACTTTAAATTGTGACGCAATTGTGAAGGTGTAAATGCTGTTACTGCATGTTTTCCACAGAGTGCTACTCTATGACTATCAGGCCATGTGTAAGGTGAATCCTCACCACGCTAGCGGCGCTCGACCCCTGCTAAGTGTAAGCATTGTCCTGTCTGTTTGAATAACGTCTACCAGAACACAAGCATCAGATGCTATCAGTGTTACACTGCTGTTCTTGCAATCCACTGAGCATGGGTGGAGGTCACAGGTCACGGCTGATCTAGATGAAGGCTCGGCCTTCACACCATGACCCTTTGTAATGGTGTAAAGAAAAAAAGATATATGGTTTCTGTCACAAGTTCTTGAACGGAAATTCTCAGTGTAATTGAAATGCAAGGATGCCAGCTTTATTCTTCTATTCCTTTTTTGTCTTCCTTCGTTCTGCTTTTCTTCCTCCCTCAGCCCTTTTATAATCTTTTGGCAGCGCTGAGATGGTTCCTGTCGAACTTCCTGTTGTAAGTGTGGCTGTTTGTTAGAACATTTTCTGTGCTTCAAAGCACCAGTGACTCAGTTCATCCCTTGTAAAATCAGACATTTTCTCTCTGCCAGGTTTTTACTGGACTTCAACATCTACAGTCTGTGGCACTCAGATCCCTTTGCCGAGGGTATGTGTAAAGCAAGAAGCTCAGTGTAAACTAATACCATCACTCATTCGTGTTCCTCACCTGGTGTTCCTGTGTCTTCCTTCTTCATCTTTGTCGCTTGCCTTCATATTTCTTTTATTCTGTAACCCTTCTTCATCTTGGCGTGTCACAGCCAAGGCCTTATTCCATGCATGTAAGTGTTGTCTCCATCACTGTGTGTGATATTGTTTGTGCTGTGTGTCAAAAAGAAAGACTCGGTCATATTGTTATTCATGAACAAAAGTGATATTTTTATTGCTGTCAACTGTTGTTGAAAGTGTAGAATGAAAGCATCCTATAGCTTATGGCATTTGAAAATAAAAGGACACTGCGTCTTTCAATTCATAACTGTAGATTTGTTTTGCAGCTAGTAAGAAGTCAAAGGGGGACATTCTGCAGCCTTGTGACACGGAGTATCCCAGCTTCGTCTATGAGCCATCAATCAAAGAAACCAACAGCATGATCAAATGTGGGAGATGTCAAAAGTAAGCGCACACATAGATCATTTGACCACAGATGGATTTGGAAGGGATTACATCTCGAAATGAATTAATACAGAGTCAGATTTGCAAAATTTAATGTTCTTGGATTTAAAGCCTTGGAATGCACTTCTGCGTCATCTTTCCCAACCAATTAAGGTTTAAGATAATTAAACCTGCACAAAAAACATGGGAGGGTTTGGATGTTGTACCCTTCGAAATCAAAGGGCACTTTTAAGCATTGATTTGGAACAACCCTTCAATACGGCAGCCATTGACATTCTCACTTCAAAGTGCAGATTTATCTTGTTTATCAAGCAAAAGAGAATAGGCTGACAGTCAGCTCTGCTGTCTTCACATTGTTTCCTGTCTTTTCGACGCCCTCTAGTGGTGAAGACAACTAATATGAGAAATTAAAGCTACAGTACAACATAGCATAGAGCTTATGACAGTAAGATTTAGGAAAATAGCTGTTTGAAGTATATTGCTTTATTTTCACCAGATAATGATTATGGTATTACCTCATGCACCTCGTCTCTTAAATCCTTAGTGCTTAAAAAATATTTATCAAACGTACAACATCTTACTTTTATTTGTGTAATTTTGAATCTGTAAGTAATTGTCAGACACAGTTTGCCACTCACAGCATGGCTAGCCACGTTCTATTCTAAGACATTCTATAATGAAATAATAAAAGTGACTGTATTTATGTTTGGTTGATGTACAGTTTCCAGCAGAAAGTGCTCAGTCTTAGAGTATATGTTTGTTACCACTCTCTATCCTAAATTGCATCTTTATAATGGAAATGTTTAAAGAATGTTGTTCTTAATCTCTCCCTGTCTTTTATTGCCTGCAGGATGTTTGTAATTAATCAGATTCCTGATAGTAACTTGCTGTTGGTGGTGATTCAGGCCGACTGTGACTGTTCTCGGCAGTACGCACCCATCACCATGGAGCCCAAAGAGGTCAAATATATCCTTAAAACCCCAGCTAAACCAGGCTCCACAGACCACACACTAAGGAGATGAATCACAGCTTTGAAAAAGCTTTGATCAGTTTAGTCATTTAAAGGTGCAACCAGTATATATTTACTTCATTAGAAATGCTTTACTGGGTGCACCTTTTTTAAACAAGCAACCCATCGTATAACTTATAGTGTACTACAAAGTCTAATATATTCAAAAAATATATCTTTTTGAGCTATAAAGCTATGCTTTGTTGGTTATTCTTAAGTTTTCTTCATTTTTCTTAACCACTGAGCACACAATGCATCAGTGAAATGTGACCGCATGAGATCTCAGAAGATACGAAGAAGGCCCGTGTCGTGTCACGCTTACCACCCTCAAGTAAACAAACACATCCTAGACACATCCTTTCATATATGCATTGCAGCAGTGCCTTTAGATTACTATCTGTCTGCATGAAAAAATAAGATAGTCTACATATTTTGTATCTCTGGTGTGTTTTAGGAAAATGCTAAGGACTGTGGTGGGGCCGTGGCAATCAGCTTGTCCATCATGCTTTTCCTAGCCTGTTTATCAGTCTCTACACTCATCCGTCGATGACAGAGGACCTGTTAAACTCCTAATCACCAATAGTGCACACGCTCAACTCTGCATGGTTTTATTAGCAATAATATGAGTTGATTAGACTAGAACACATTATTTTTCTACAGTGCAAAGTCTTCGACATCAGTAGCATTAGTTTGTGGAACAGTTCTGGGCTTTGGTCCCTGAACCATATGAAAAATCAGTGTTATCAATGAGGATGGATGGAAATGAGAACTAGACAACGATGAACAGCAGCTGAGCTTCACTGAGCTGTGACATTACAGAAGAGAATTTATGGCCGGTAGCTGTATGTGACTGTATCTCTATTATAAATCTGAAAAAAGTGCAGTCTATTGGTGTGTGTGTGTGTGTGTGTGTGTGTGTGTGTGTGTGTGTGTGTAAAACAATTACAACAATAAAACAGTTAGCATGGCTTTTCACAACTTTCTCATTAACTATTGAGCCAATTAAATAATGACCATTATGACACAAAAAAAAAACGAGGTTGTTATGGGAATAGGAAAATGTCTTGTATTTAAATCTATGATTTTAGTTGTCTGACCTGCAACTTGCACAATTAGTTTTTTTAACAATTAGTATTACTATGCATTATTAATACAACAGATTATAAAGCTCTGTCAGAACAAATGACAAAAATCTGTCATGTTTACTTTCTCACATTGAATATATAGTAATTAGTGTTTTCACTCAGGTATTATGTGGTTATTTTTTTCAAATGCTAATGTCTATGACACTGTGAATATTGCATTATAGGAATCCCATGTGTCTTACTGTACACCTAAAACTTAATTATAAAATGTTTTTGAGTTAAGAGGTGAACATGAGTGATCTATGCTGAAATAAAGAAAGAACCAAGTATTTTTGGGTGATGTTTTTCCTTATGTGAAGTCTTGAGGTACTAAATTTAAATAAGTGTTACATATATATATATATATATATATATATATATATATTATAATGA
>JAUYWG010000034.1:10798268-10829340 GCA_034779775.1 Enteromius afrohamiltoni | reverse complement strand
TGCAGCCTTGATGAGCAGAAGAAACATCTTTAAAAACCATTAAATATCTTACTGACCCCACATTTTTGAACGGTAGTATATATATATATATATATTACTTTTTACCATATTATAACGTTTTATTATTATTTCTAATATATTTAAAAATTGTATTTAACATTTCAGTAGTCACTAAGCTACTCCTGTCATTCTTTAGAAATCTTTAGAATATTTAGATTTGTTGGTCAATTATTAATTACTGTATTGGTGATCAATTATTATTCTCATTATTAATTGTGCTGCTGATTTGTGGAAATCATGACTTTAAATTAATTTTTAAGAAAAAAAAATTAAGTACAATGTGACATTGTTATTATTATTTATATCTGGGGTAACGATATAAAATGTATAAAACATTTAAATATATAATTACAAAACACTAAATAACACGTAATATTTTTTACTCAAGTTTTGCTTGGTCTACAGGGGTTAATATATGGGCTATTTTGTCCATGTATGTTATTCTCATTTATTCTGTCGTAGTGTAATTCTTTCTTGGCAACTTTTATTTTGGAAACATGTCATGGGCGGCCTGGGACTCTTGGTTTGTCAGAAGGAGCGTGTGTGGGGAGGTGGATCAGATTCAGCGCAGCGCTCAACAAACATCAGCCTCAATAGAGAATAAACATGAGCGATCACTGAGCCACTCTCATCCGCCTGCTCAACTGACGGCCATTCACTTGGCTTCCTTTCATCCTTATTGTGATCCTCGGCTGTCCGGCAAACTGTCTAATCTGGAGGAGGACGGGGAGGTGAGGATTTAGAAATATATGATGGTGGAAATAAATCGCAGTGGTGCGATTGTAAATCATCGGCTTTGTGCAGGCTCGCGCTCATAACGCACGATACACGAGCAGATGTTTGACGACTACACGAACAATCGCAATATCGGTTTGCTATATATCACGGTGCTGTGCGTTTCTTAAAAGGGAAGCTGACTTCAGTCTTCAGTGAATACAGCCGTGTCGCCGCGATCTGTGTGGGGTGTCCAGGTTAACGCATCTGTTTTTATAAACCTGTCAAACTGTCACGTCCGCAAGGTCAAGCACGCAGACGCGAGGCCGAGAGCGCTCAAATCAAGTACGCGTTTTCCCACATTGATTTAAAACATCAGTGACCGCAGCGTGAGCAGGTGCATGAGCCTTCTCGGTCCACAGCGGGTGCGTTTTACAAACAAACAATGCTAATTAAGAAACATGACGTGAACAAGGCTGCTGTTATACTGAAAATCGCGCGGTTGCTAGTTGGCTTTAAGGCGCAAAGTTGCAAGTATTTGATATTCAGAACAACGACACTCTTGCTTACGTGATATTGATTTTAAGACACTTTCAAAAAACAATATTTAATCTTCGGTAACTTACTTTTCTGGCAAGAATTGGTCAATTTTAGTTGGTGTAATTCTTCGCCGCCGCCAACGAAAACGTTATTAAAAAGCCGAACCGACAAGTTTCGCGTGAAGACAAGCAGCGATGCATGGAGTAAACACCGGCCTGGAATTCCGTGTATGAATGGAACGGAGCGACAGACTAGAATTCTTCATCCCACTCGAAGCGTTCTGAAATCACTTCTTTCGAACTCAAAGTTTTTTTAAACGTTCTTATCAATTAGAAAAACCAACTCCTACCATTAATTAATGAACTATTTAGCCGGATTTTATGTGAATCTACAATGTTGTTTTTTAGTATCATTGATGTATTTATTGAATTTTTCCCCTATTAATTTCAGCTTTGGTTTTAGTGGCTTTGGTTTTAAGGCGGGGGAAAAGAAGCTCTCCTGTAAACTAGTTTAAGTTAAGTTTAATTTTTATAGTTAATGTTTATTTAATTTCAAACAGGCTAACAGAATGTTTATGGTTTTTGTTACCTGTAATAAGTTAAATCTAAATTTCTAAAATAATAACTGAAAAAAAAGTATAATTATAATGAATTATGTTGTATTAATACTGATGAATCAATGAATTATTGCTGTTATTAATACATTTCATATACTGCACATGTGCATATGTGACCCTGGACCACAAAACAGCCAACCGAAAATAGTTTGGGTTAAAATTTTAGATTTTTCTTTTGCCAAGTTCATTAGGATATTAAGAGCATATTCCATGAATATATTTAGTTAATCTATTACTACAACATTTTCTCAATATTGAGATTTTTTGCACCCTCAGATTCCAGATTGTCAAATAGTTGTATCTCAGCCAAATATTGTCCTCTCCTGACAAATAAAATGCTTATTTATTAAGCTTTCAGATAATATAATATATAAAAAGAGGTCTAGAGACACATATTGGTTTGTTTGGTAGTACGTTGGTAGTAAGGCTTTTTAAAGGAGTTGCATTCATTTGTATTCAGCGAGCTCTGCTTTGCAAATGTTTTTCCTGTTCCAGACTAGCATGGCCATGACGGGAGGCATGGCAGCTCCCCTCCCGATGAGCAACCATACACGTGAGAGAGTCACGGTGGCCAAACTCACGCTGGAGCACTTCTACAGCACCCTGCTCACCCAGCACGAGGAGCGGGAGATGAGGTAACCCACTACACCTGTTTTCCTTTACTGCAATACCTTAATGTATCTTTATTGTTAGTATATTAAAATAAAGCTTATTTATTATTGGCTGGTCATGGTGCGGCGCTTCCCTCTGTTTTAGGCAGAAGAAGCTGGAGAAAGTGATGGATGAGGAGGGTTTACCTGATGAAGAGGTGAGAAGATAAACTGACCCTAGAGCTATTTATTCTAGAGTTATATTCTAAATGACAGAGTTAATAATCACAGATGTGTCAACAAAAAGCCTGTTTTGGTTATCTGAGTAGTGGTTTGAATAGGAGACGGACTGTGTGCTTTGTGCTAAGCACTCTGCTTTGAGTCCGCAATTGATTAATGTACGCTCGAAAGAGTATTGTTGCATTTGACTCAAAATATTTTCCTAAGTAGTTTGCATTTTTGTTGTAGAAGAGTATGAGGCGCTCTTTGCACGCTCGTAAGGAGACCGAGTTCCTGCGGCTCAAAAGGACCCGCCTTGGTCTCGATGACTTCGAGTCCCTCAAAGTGATTGGTAGAGGAGCATTTGGAGAGGTGTGTCTATAGACGTCTACTGTTTCACCAGCTGAAGTAAAACATTAATAACATTGTATAACAGTTTTTATACATTTCTAAATATTTTTTTATTTCAGATTTAATATTGATTTTAGTACTTAAACTTCTTTCAGTTTTAGTCAGCAATAAAAACTGGTTTGTACTCATCCTCATTGATTTGTCTTTGCTTTTTTTGGAGGAACTGATAGGATTTTAACGTTAATGTGAAGCAAAATAAAATTACATTTAATTTCAAAATCTTAGTCGGTTCATTTCCCTCATTTTGTGCTGCATTCAGGTCCGCCTGGTTCAGAAAAAGGACACGGGTCACATTTATGCCATGAAGATCCTCAGGAAAGCAGACATGTTAGAGAAAGAACAGGTATGGATTTAATTCAAAACGACCACCTCAGATAGTCACCCGTCTGTCATACCGTTCCACTGATAATATCTCTCCTCACCTGGATTCCTCCCCGGGGCAGGTGGCTCATATCCGGGCCGAGAGAGATATCCTGGTGGAGGCTGATGGCGCCTGGGTAGTGAAGATGTTCTACAGCTTTCAAGATAAACGCAATCTGTACCTCATCATGGAGTTTCTGCCTGGAGGTGAAGACAGATGTACAAAATGTCACATGTTCTTCACTGATGTAGCAGTTAGGGATTTAGAACTGGAAAAGGCAGTCTGCTCATAACAGCACTCTGGAAAGTCCTATTTTTAGAGCAGCTGCCCAGAGGCCGTAACTCTTGTGTGTGTGTGTGTGTGTTCAGGAGATATGATGACTCTGCTGATGAAGAAAGACACGCTGTCGGAAGAAGCTACGCAGTTCTATATTGCAGAGACGGTCCTGGCCATTGACTCCATTCACCAGCTGGGCTTCATTCACAGAGACATCAAACCTGACAACCTGCTGCTCGACTCAAGGGTGGGAATTTGGCTTTATCTCTTATTCCCTTGCACACAAACAATATAACATGGTCACTGCGTTCAACGGAGATGAATAGGTCTGTGAAAGGCCATTGTGCTCTATGAAACTGAACACCTGATGTCTTTGTGTTTTGTAGGGCCATGTCAAACTGTCTGACTTTGGCCTCTGCACAGGCTTGAAGAAGGCCCATCGGACTGAATTTTACAGGAACCTTACGCACAACCCTCCCAGTGACTTCTGTGAGTAACACATGCACACAGATTACACAGAGATTACCAGTCATATTGACGAATTACCAATAACGTGTTGCAAGGTTCAGCAAATCCAGCAGATATGCTCTGAACATCTAACTAACAAATATAGAAGTGATTGTCCCTGATAGTTCCGGTCTGATGGTGCAAACTACTTTAAGTAGTTACATTTTTTTTTTAAATATTTGAAACGAAAATGTACGGCCCTAATTACCCATATTTGCTCTGTTTCCCCCTCCTTTAGCTTTCCAAAACATGAATTCAAAACGGAAAGCAGAAACATGGAAGAAGAACCGAAGACAGCTTGTAGGAGAGTTGTTTCTTTGTTACAGGGCAAATATTTGCTGGTGGTATCACTGATTTTATTCCTTTCATATACAGGCATATTCAACCGTAGGCACGCCAGATTATATCGCCCCTGAGGTATTTATGCAGACGGGCTACAACAAGCTGTGCGACTGGTGGTCTCTTGGAGTGATAATGTACGAGATGTTGATAGGTTAGTGAGTTCAGATACTAAAAATTAAGTAAACGGGTCATATCAGGCCAGTCCTTTCATTCTGTAAAAGCTACTGTAAACTTTTCCTGTGCTGAAACAGGTGTTTGTTTTGCCTTCCTGTTTTAGGCTACCCACCCTTCTGTTCCGAGACGCCACAGGAAACCTACAGGAAGGTCATGAACTGGCGAGAAACGCTAATTTTCCCTCCTGAAGTCCCCATTTCAGAGAGAGCAAAGGACTTGATCCTTAGGTCAGGAATATTTCCATAAATGTAACACAAACCGTCGATTTAAGATTTGAAAACAAAACACCACTGGGCTTTTGAGGTTAAAGTGATTGTTGCCCACAAAGTAAAGAGTGCCACCGCTTTCAAAAACCAGCTTTTCATTACATGAGATCATTTGAAATTTTATCTGACCAAACTGTATGAATATGTTTTCAGGTATTGCACAGATGCAGAAAACAGGATTGGATCAGGAAGTGTGGATGAAATTAAATCTCACCAGTTCTTTGAGTCTGTTGACTGGGAGCATATCAGGTACTTTAGCAGTCTGCGCACACAGTGTGTTACCAGAAGTTCAAAATCACTGTTGATAAACGGTACAAATAAAATGTTTATTTTGTCAATGCAATCAAGTCTTTAATCAGCATGATCATAGAGAGCCATCGATAACTCAAATTGAACCGTTTAACCTTCTCCCAGAGAGAGACCTGCTGCTATTTCCATCGACATCAAGAGCATCGATGATACATCCAACTTTGATGACTTCCCAGAGTCAGACATTCTACAGCCAGGTACCGTAAACTGTTTTTCATAGCCAACTAAAATATACATCTTGTACATAAATAAAAACATTCACATAGAAATGATTTCAAATTGGTACATCTCCAGGTCTTTTCACACCATAATGATAAAAATAACAATAATATTAGCGTCCATACCACGGGAAGATACCGTGGTTCATGTGATAATTTGTGTTATTATTAGTTATGGTTTGTACTTTGCTATTTTCTTATAAATTAGAAAGATTTTTAAAACTATTATATTACACTATATTATTGTTATAGTTTTAATCCTTTGTGTGAATGGGCCTTTAGACAGATTGAGAGTCCTACATGGCCAAGTTCAGTTATTGTTAAGTTTTTAGAAGTTTTCCAGTTTTTAGAAAAATAGATTTGGATATACAAATAAAATAAGATGCAAATAAATGAATATTTAAATATATAAATATTATATATTACATGCTTAATCTTGTAAAATGTGCGTATAGTACTAAGTAATAAATGATTTTATAGACTTTTCACAAATTTCTTTTGCATACACTCTTACATATACAGATGCAACCCATAAACTATACGTATTTTATGTAGCTATTCATTGCTCACCTCTCATTTCAGTGACAAATGTAACAGAACCAGACTTCAAGTCCAAGGACTGGGTTTTCCTGAACTACACCTACAAACGCTTCGAGGGACTGACACAGCGTGGCACCATCCCCACTTACATGAAGGCGGGCAAGGCGTGAAACTGGCACTGATGGTCTGGAAGAGAAGAATTAGAATGTAAATGACAATTCAAATGCAGGTTTCTGCAGATGAAAAGCTTATGCACTGCCGCTTTGAGCTACAGAGTAGACCTGTTCTCAGAGGATTCCCTTGTGATGATAAAAAGGAAAATGAGGAAAAAAGCATAATAATTATATGGCCAAACATAAGGAGAGACTTTCTTGTCCTGCTGCTTAGCTAAAAGGAGACACAAATGTTGTCCAAATGCTCTTCAACACTGGATCAAACAGGGTCACAGATTTAAAAAAAAAAAAAAAAGGGAAGCAGATGCATCACTGAAGCCTTACGTTCAGAAGGATGTTTTAACCTCGAACCTCTTGGGTGACTAAACTGCAATAAAGTTAATTTCTCTCAGTCATTTTTAAGCTTCTTTCCCCACAGGAAGTTGAGAATCTGTGTAAACCCAAATGAAACATACACACTGTATAATATAGTTAACTACCTGATGCTGAATATTTCCCACAAGTGTATTTTGTGTTTCTGTGCAGCTCTTTTAATGTATGATTGCAACCTACCTAGAAGAAACTTGAAGAAGAGTTTTGGTTTCTGTTTCTGTCAGTGCCAGTGAGCAGCCAGCCCTCCTCCTACCTGTTCCCGAGCATTTCATCCACACAGTGATGTAGATTCCTTTTTGTTTGATTGTGAGAGTTGTTAACCTATGCAACCATTTCTGTAGTTCTGTTGTAACACATGCAAAATGTAGCTTCAGTCAGTGGTTTTAAAGGGAAGATAAATCATGCTAAAAACTTGATGTAATTGAGTTTTAGAAATCTACAGGGTTTAAAATAATCAGCTGAATTGCAACATTTTGGCACATTATCAGCAAAATTAACTTGAGATGATCAAAGCTTTAACTTTAACCTTTCAACTACATAATGAAGAACACAAATTCGGTAAGTGAATTTCCAGTGTATGGCTGTTTAAAGTTTTGGTGTTATTGCATATGGAGTATGAGACATCCCAGACAGTAACATAAAATACTTACAAGTTATCTTAGGATATTAAGTGACTGGACACCTGCTCTTGTGCATGATTACAAGTACTGGCCAGATACAATGACTAAAAAGAGCAAATGCTGTAGCGAATGTGGAAAAGATTGGTGCTGGGGTTTTTTACTAGATATATTCACTTGTGTTGCTTTGTTAAATGTTTACTTGGTGTAAAACTGTAAAAGCAAGAAATAAATGTTACAAATATGGAAAGTTTTCACAGATGTAATTAGCTGAAGTCCAGCACCCTCTCTAGTGGTGGATTCTATTATTACAATTTAGCCATAAAGTACTGATCAGCAAATTACCTTCAGGAGTTTGAAACATTACTTTCTTATTATTGTTTTGTTTGCTCAGTGCAACTTTTAAAGCAAAAACCTCCTTCTCTTTAAAAACGTTTAAGTTAATTATTTGAATCCGTTTCAGATTTAATAATTGGCATATATAAATCGATATTTTTCTACATGTATATACAGTTTCAAGTATAATATAGAATAAATGCGATAAGATGTATTAGCATTTCATTCATTAGATCACAAGAGTGCGATTCTGATTGGCTCGGCAGTGTTTTGGATCCGCCTTCGTGCTCGTATGGCATCTCTTTTGTAAACACCGCGAGTGATGTCGGGATCGGCGGATTGACGGACTTTGTTTCGTTTCATTTCGAGTCGAGTGTCATCGATCGCGATGTTGTTTTAGATCATTCCCAACTCCCGAAGCTCGATGCGGTTCGGCCGATTCGTTTTAAAGAACCGGTTCAAACGAACGATTCGTTCTAGCACTAGATTGCTAATGATGTTTAACGTATTATATTCAGCTCGTCGATAAACTAAAGCGACTCGTAAGATTTAATATGCAATATGTCTAAATCTAGTGTGTTTAGCTAGAACGTTTATGCCATTAAATGACTGCTAAGGCGTGAAATCAGGGCATTTCCTCAATCTCGGGTCTAGTGGACTAACTTTCTGCTAAATCTGTGCAGAACAACTAACACACATGTTGAGATTAAACCCTGTATTCGATACTCAAAAAGATGTTGTGTCGAGCATTTTGGCTAAGGAGGAAAGAACGAATATAGGTAAGTTGACAATGCACTTGCTATATATATATATATATATATATATATTTTTTTTTGTAGTAGTAGTAGTAGTAGTCGCAATAGTAAACGTATTACTACTACTATTGTTGGTGGTTGTGTTAATACGTCGCTCAACGCTTTCACATTCACACAAATTGATGATGTACTTGCTTAAAATGTGTGCAGGTGTTCTTGAGCCTCGCATTCTGAGTGTGGAGAGAGATGGAGGGGTCGTGTACTCTTGGAGAGTAAGTCCGGCTGTAGTTTCATGTGTCACTTTAATTTGACAGGTCATGCGCGCGACGTTCCATTCATAGCAGCGCAAATGACGCGCGCAGGGACAATCTGTCGCCAGTCTACAGCAAACGAGAACTATGTGCCATACATACAATGGTGAATGGCGTACATGCAAACTGAATGGATGTCACTGTGTTCACTTCCTGTTATCTTTTTTGCTATTTATTTGTTGATTATTTTTACTTATTGATTCCCCAATCCTTATGTTTAGGGAGCAACAGGAACTACAAGAATTGGGAAGTACGACCCTCACAGTACAGAGAATAAGGTATAGGAACCATGTTGAACATTGGCCCTGTGGACATGTAATTCCAGTCATATGTGCATTGTTATAAACTAAATATGAATGTACAATAAAAATGACAACTGGGATTGGTGTATAAAAATGAAGGAATATTACGCATCACCTCCAGTCTTACTGGAAGTTAAGTCACATGCCTCTTGTGTTCACAGCTCCTCTACACTTTTGACAAGCAAGTGTGTGTCAGCAGCTGCTCTTTAAATAAAGAAGAAACACTCCTAGGTGAGACTGCTGGCCGGAATAGTTCTTTTTTTTTTTTTAGTTTGAATGCATTATTGTATTGCTGGTGTGTAATTCAGTTAATTATTATCACATTTTGAGTTTGAGAAGATGATTACTAATGTGATCTTTTCCTGTGTCAGCGGTCAGCCTATCTCAGTCCACACAGGCAGAAGGCCGCTTTAAACCAGGTACAGGACATCATATTTGACAATTATTTAGTGCTTTGATCCTTGTTCACTGCAGAGCTCAACAATGCAAGGGTTTCACTAGCATTGACTTCAAAATAGATGTGTGTGAACTAGAATGTATGTAGGTGCATGTGTGCAAATACAAAAATCCCCACAATCTATAACAAAGTAAAAAAAAAATTGTTTATAAGATTTAAAGTCATAAAAAGTCTTAAATATATTAAATGGTATATAAAATATCTTATTTATTATTTAAATAAGTATTATATTTAGGGATGGAAAATTGGAATAATGATACAACCAGTGATTAGTAAACTTCAAAGGGCTATTAAATATATATATTTATAGGATTGCAACTGTAAAGATATAAAGACATACACACACACATAAACAGTTTACATAGTTTTAAGTAGGCCTATAGATAATTGCATTACTATTAAATACAGTTCAAGCAGAAATAATTAAAAGCCTAGATTACTTTATGCATTTTGCTCGTAAATGCCTCATCGTATCCCTTTATTGAGAAAAACACATAATTTGATCAATTTTCATTGTACCACTCAAGTTTTTCAATGTGCTCCTAAATTTAAATTCAAGCCTAAATTTTAAATAAATTCTAAAAAAATAGCATTAATTTAATAATAATAATCATAATAAATGAATACATTTGACTGAACTTCAGTATATCAACTGTTGTATTTTTCAGTTTTAAGTTACCGTTTAACAGGTTTTATTTGCCTTCATGGCATGATTGTCACAAGTTCCTGTTTCTGAAATATTTAATGGAAGTTCTTTGCTGTTATATACCAATATGCTTTCACTTCTCTTAACATCATAACTGATAAAATAAGCAATAGAAAAAGTACAAATTTCTTCTAATTCTTAGGGTTTACCTGTAGGCCTAACAATTGATTTGTTATTGTTTCAAATTTTCAGAGACCTAAAATTTATTCTAGTCAGATCAAAAACGAAAGAGCATTCACAACACAGAGAATCTATAAATGAGCTTAGCAGAGGTTTGCCGTCACGCTATCCAAGTTATTCTTTAACTCCTGACATAATTCTGTTTTGTTCTTTCTGCTTTAGTGTCAAAATGTTTAACTCTTCTCATTGAGATACACCCAATCAACAACACAAAGGTCCTGAAGGCAGTGGACTGCAGAGTCAAAGTGCAGGTAGGAAACAGCCGTTGATGAAACACTATATACAACTCTTTTTAAAAGTCTATAAATCACAATTAAACTGTCTTTTTAATTTCCAATTTCTCCCCTTCTATAGTTTCTTTATCCTAAATCATGTCGGACCACCGTACTGGAAAGTCATTTGCTGTTGGCGGCAGAGGATGGCTGTATGTTTTGTGGAAATGTTTCAGAAAGCATCAATATGCCTTTTTTGTATTGCGCTATACCATATTTTGTCAAGCTTCTAGGTATTTTGAATATATTTATTGTAATTTATCACTAATGGCTATTTTGATTGAATAGATGTTGATCAGTACCACATTCCACTGACGAGGCAGGAGGGATACAGAGTGGTAAGGGCTGCTTCTGATATTTTTATATGGATTTATATAAATGTTCATACGAATGATAAAATCACATGTACTCGTTCAAACAGGTGATGCAGAATTCTGAGCGTCTGAGCAGGGAGAGAGTTGCAGAGGACTTCAATTGGGTCCAGTGGGACTCGGATACTCAAAGACTCTTCTACCTCACTGCACGGGTCTGTTGTTTGACCTTATTTATTTGTCTTCTCTATGTTTTGAAGATGTTTCCAGTATGGTTATTTTTTTCTCCATCCTATAGGAGAAACACACTCTGAAGTGTGTACAGTTTTACCCCGATCGCAACTTTGAGACTGTGGTAAACATCTTTTGTGTCACACCTAAACTGCCTTACTTCAATAACATTACGAGGAACTGATTGATATAAAACAAAAGCTTTTATGTGCTACAGTTTGAGCTTCCACTGGAGATGCCCAATGCTTCTTCTGCCACTAATTCTGTGAGGTCAGTCACTTAATTCATTTGACTTTTTAACATGCAAAACATTTTGTAATACACACAAACATCACGTTGGCAAAAAACGAATAAAGCTGTGTCTGTGGATTTACAGGTTTGTTAATTTTGGATACGATCACTATCAGGACATGAAGGACGAGGGTCTCAGGTTAGAGGTGTTCACCAGCCCAACAGGTATGTTATATAGCATGTGCTCTTCAACATGAAATCATACTGTGAAATACTGAAACATTTACTCATGTTTACCTGTGTTTTTTCACTTTTCCAAATTATCATGGGGTAGAGAGTAAGTTTCTATTTCCTCTGCTTTTTCGCATGTTTTGACTTCATCACAATCAACATGCTTCACACGATAATAGTTTAAAAGCTGGCTTATAATCGCAAAAAGCAGTTCCTCTAATCATCTACTGCCAAATTTGCCAAAAGGCACTGCATTCTGTAAATAACCTAAATGATTGGATTACAAGCTACTTTGGCTTTGATTTTGTGCTTGTGCGTGATTCGTTTGATTTGAACTGTTGATGTAAGTTGCTGTTCTGAATCTCTGGATGTCATGAACAGGAACTATGTGTGTGTGCTACAGCCATCCAGTTCACTGGCATAAGGACGCAACCTACACTATTGCATTTGTGCACAGAGGTACATCATGCAGCAGTGATATAAACATTCACACAGATCATTATATATAGAAGATTAAATAGCCTCTCTCTGATAGGTTGCAGTAAGACGTTCACTGTGTCTCTAGAGAAAGGCTCTGCACCTGCTAATTTGCCAACAGTCCATCCTATCTTCATTCATCTGGGTTAGTCAGCCAAGATCTCTCACTCAGCCCACAGAAATCCATTCAACCCAGTCATGAAAAGTTAATGTTTTATTCATTTCAGATTATTATATAGTGGTGTACCTGGCTGATCATTTCCTGCACCTCATTAACTGCAGGCAACAAGACCTGCTTTGCTACAGCCTTTTCCTGTCAGGTAGACTAATATTATATCTTTTATTTTGTCTGTCTCTTTAGAACTTTGGTTCAGTTTTTCTTATCCTGGGTTTTTTTTTTGTTTGAACAACTGCAATACATTTCATACATTTAATATTTATTATTTTCTGATATTTTATTATTTTGTGTTACGAATTTTAAACTTTGCATTGCATTTCAACTAGGGTTGTCAAACGATTTAAACGATTTTTCTTTACATATTTTTGTTTGTGTATACTGTGTATATTTATTATGTATATTTAAATAAAAAATACATGCATGTGTATATATATATATATATATATATATATATATATAATAAAATATGTTATGTTTATATATTAAATATATATATATATGTACGTACCAGATTTAGGAAAAAAAATATATAAATGCATTTATTTATACTGTATAACATATACTGTATATGTGTGTATTAATATACATAATAAATAATAAACACAGTACAATCACATATATTATGTAAAAAAAAACATTTATTTTGGATGCAATTAACTGTTTGACAGCACTAATTTTACATATATTTAGGATGATTTTAACTGTGCTTTAAACATTTACCTTACTCTGTACCTTCTGACAGGGGCAGATGGTCACATTGAAGCCCTGGGTTCAGGCAGAGAAGTTGTGAGTGTGTCTGGCAGCAGGCTGCTTGATGCCCGCTCCGGCAGGATGTACACCATGGAGCTCAATCCAGACTTCCTGCTTGAGCTTCTCCGTTCAGACAGGCCAGAGGCCCAGCAGCTTGCTGCTCTGCACTGCATGCTGGTCTACCTTCAGCCAAATCCTGTTATAGAGCACAAGGTAAACATGAGAGAGAGTTTTGTGTACAGAAAATTCACCCTAATGTGTGATTCATGATTTCTTGTTCTAGATTATAAACTGGATCGGTGAGAATGTCATGAGCTTTGATGCTTTTGATCAGATTCAGGAATTTATTCTAGGTGCGTGCTTCTATTCATGCAAACTATATCAGTTTTGCATGCAAAATGAGTATTAAAAACAAGTGTGTAACTCTCATTTCAGCGACCCTGTACAGAATAAGCTACCAGCAGTGTGTGAGCCTAGACAAGTTGTTGCCGTACTCCTGTGTGTTCGAGAAAAAGGTGCACCGAGTACTTTTTCCCCTGATAAAGATAAAGACTATACATTACTCATTTTTCTGCCTAATATGAGCTTGAATGTCTTATGTATTGTTTTCTAGGAGCTTCCTGTGGCTCTGACAGCAATCCCTGGGGTAAAATGCACTCCTGAACTGCTCTGTCAGTCAATAATTAAAGGGAAGGTGAGAAAGATGGAAATTCTGTATGCATAAATTATATGAAATAATCTTTCCATGATAAACAGTGGAACATATTTTTTGAAGTTTGAGCGTATTTCAAACAGATGTTTATGTGGGTAATTTATGCATTTAATTTAATTAAGTTGTTAAGATTATGATCACTATTTAAATCAGCATTGGAATAAAAATCAATCCGGTTTACTTTCTAAGCATTTTGTGCACAATTCAGGTGCTGCATGTCGCATAACAGAAATTAAATGGGCTGACAAATGAGTAAAAAACAGTGCACTGTCTAAACACTAGGTGTCAGAAGAAACGGTTGCAGATCAAGTCCACAGACTGAAGAAGGCAAAAGTGAACACATATCCAATTCATTAAATCTGCTTGGGAGAGGTGTTAACAGGAAATGTTTGAGTTGTGCAATAGATTTCTGTCAACTAAAACCAAAAAATTTGAATAAAATTGCCCAAAACATTTGCCAGGGCTTCGCTCCAGATTGATCACGAAGACAAATTTTTAAAAAATGTACAGTGACTTATGTGCTTTACAGCTTTATTTCTGAAAAAAAAAAAAAAACATTTCTTTTGTTATAATGTGTAATTGTATTTTATTATTGTGGCTAAGTCTAAAAGCCTGCAGGGTTACTGGGAGGAGCTCCAGCATGTCTTGGACAGGATGAGATACTTTGAGGCGGTACCAAGCCCCCGCTTCAGGTCAAGTCTGATTAAAGAAGAATGGGACAGATTTCAGGCTTCTATGGTGAGCGCTAGGACCATACATTATAAATCAGGACTAAAGTAAGCCAGAATCTATATTAAAAGTTAATAAAATTTGTTAAAATGTTTACTTTGATCAAGAAGTTGTGCGATTTTGTAGAAACTGATTGGAGCCAAAGCACAAGTGTCCATTTCACACACACACATTCTCAAAGGTCCCTAGCGGAGCACAAATTTCTCAGTAAATAGACAAAGACATTCTTTATGCATAATTTATTTCTTAATCAGACCCAGATGAGATGTTTAATGAATTATTACCCACCGTCATTCATAGCAAATGTGAACACCAGCTGAAGACTGCAGGTTTGCAGCAAAAACATCTTTATTGCCATATTGGGAAAGATGTTTTATTATTGAATCACTGCACATTTGTATGACTTTTTTTGAGAAATACATTGGTTTGAGAAATATAAAATCTATTGCAGAACATTTTATACATGTATAATACTTTATGCAGTACGTGTAATATATTTATATTGTCATTAATATAAATTATTGATAATTAAAAATATGACTATGCTACAACTATCTGTTTAAAAATATACATTTTTGCTGTTCTTGAAGAACTCAGAGAAGAAGAAATCTCCCCGTTGTCAACGCCAAATTGAGGAGAACACAAAAAAGTGGGTGGAGTTCGGCATGTGCCAAATATTATGTGCGCATGCGAGTGTGCATGGAGACTAAGGGTGCAAGAAGAGCGTGCTACTAAACAAAACAGAGTGTTATTTAATGCAAAATTACAAAACAAGACAATATTTACTTTTTGCTGTTGGTCAAATGCAGCCTTATGTAATTCAAATGTCTCTTTTCCTGTTTGTTTCTTACTTGCAGAGTTCTGTCCATGGTGGACACTTGGCGTTTGGGTAAGAAAAACTTTCAAGTTTAAATGGCCATTTGTGTCAACGAAAGGACACTTGTGAGATTCTTTTTTTCTTGATCAAATCCTGGAAATATTGCAGACTTTCATGGAAAGTCCCAGCAACTAGAGTTTCAGTTTCAGGGTCACATTCTCTGGTTTGAATGTAATTGGTCTCTAGGTTTATGTGTAGTTAATCAAGCACCTTTTTAGATACGAGGGAAATGAGAGGAGGAATTCCATACTGTTATATAAGAGTGATTACAGTAACTCCTTCCTACTCACAAAGCACACACTACACACAAATCAATGTGCTATTCTGTGTTAGTCAGAATGCCTTTCACTGCTGGGTTTTTTTTTTTTTTTCACTTGAAGTGTGTCATTTACCAAAAAGTTGTTGTTTTACAAAGATAATAGAAATCTGTAAGATTATTAAGGTTAAGTTTTGTCGGACAGGATCGGGTTTAATTCAGCCAAAATAAAAAATGTATCATCTTTTACTCATGTCGCGTGCCTTTCTTCTATGAAACACAAAAGAAGCTATTTTGCAGAATGTTAATGCTGCTCCAATATAACATACAGTCATATAGTGAAAAAAAAAAAGTCAAGACACTAGTGCACTAGTGAGAATGAAATTCGAGAGCTATGGATGTGGATATGGAGTTCCACAGAAAAATGAAAGCCGTATGGGTTTTGTAACAGCATTGTGTGTTAACTAAACTTTAAACACTTACTCACGTCATGTCACGTTCTTTCTGTCCTTCCAGATAAGCGTGTAGTTCCACTGTTTCAAGAGGAAGACCAACAGCAGAGGGTGCTGGTGGGTCTGGTGAGTAGTGGACCGTTCAGTTGTCCATCATCCAGCAGTGGTCAGCTGTATCTCGACAAACAAAATAAGCAGACATGCCATCAAAGCAGCTGATACCAGAGTAATAGGGGACAAGTACAGACAATTCTAGAGCCTTGTACAAACCTCGACAATGATGACAAGAATAAATCCCCTAATAACAAAAAGAGGACTTGCCTTAAAATGTTCTCGTGACTGCAGTAGTCCTTAAGATTTATTATTCTTATACGGAACACCTCCAAATTTAACAAGAATCAAATAAAAAGTGAGTCATTGCTGAAATCATCCATTTGGATGAATCCGTTAAGGAATATAAATTATATATTTATAATTTATTGTAAAGCTTTCTGGCATACGTGATTCTGATTGGTCATTACATAGTCAGACGTTCCTTGTATGATGACTGCCAAACTGCTAAATTGAGCATAATCCAAGCAACAAATTTCCTAAAAAAAATTATATTATATTTCATTTTTATTTCAAATATATTTATACATGTGAACTGCATAAATATCTTTTTTTTTCAGATGGTGGACAAACTCAGAGAACACTTAAACAGACATTTATCACGACTGGGGAAGAAAAAGATCGATTTGCTAGTGGTGAATTATGCTGCGAAGCTGGTATGTGTTTGTGCTTTTGCAAATCTCTTGCAGCACACGTGTTAGCAATTGGAAGCTGTGGGACAAATCGCCTCAGTCGACACAAAACAAAGCTGCACCTTAAGCAAAACGCCCTTTTTTGATTTTAAGTGTTTTAAGCCTACAACTAGATCAACTGTTAAAACTATTCAGTGATTAGGTTATAAATTATGGACCACAATAATATGGTCTTTAAATATGCACAGGGTGATGACCTTCTGTCTTGTGGTGTGTGCTTGGTCCCAGAGTGATTAACTCTTGTCCCTATGCCAAAACACAGTGATCTCCCTCCTGCTTGGAAGATTTAAACAAACCTCATACGTCTATTGCGTAAAGGACAAAAGTTCAAGATATGCTTAATTATCTGTTTTCCAAATTGTCTGGACCGAGCCTGTTCGGGAGACCAAAGGGGAAACAGACGTTTCTTCCTGTTTTCAGACCAGTGTGAGCATGAGGATGTGAGAACCTATGCATGATCTGCCAAGCGTAAGCAAGTGAGCTTGCTCAAGTGAAACTAAAGTAAGCAGGGGTGTTGCTTGTGCATTGAAAACAGGAAGGGAGAGTGAGTCACTGTCCAGTAAACTGGAGAACAGCGAACATCTCGACAGATTCATAGTAGTTTCGTAGAAAATGGGTGTTGTCATGAATCTGCTGTATGTATTTTTGTAACATACGACTTTGTTCTCTGTTCAGCTGGAACTGATCTGGCACGTGTTGGAATTGATGTGGCAGAAGTTGAAGTTGGGCCCCTGGGTGCTCTGCATGTATGTGTACCTGTCCATATATGACTTCCTCTTTGGGGGGAAACAAGAGCTCTTGATTTCTTGAATCTAAAGCCTTCACTTTTCCATTTTAGTAAGCAGCAGGGTAGTTCCGAAGAGTGGGTGATGTTTCATGCAATGTTTCGCATTCTGGAAGCAACTAAAGGGCTCTGTCTTCCCCTCCCTCCAGGTAAGAGGACGCCTGAATGAGACAATCTGAGAACACTTAGAAAACAGTTCTGAATTCTAGTGAGCTGTTTGTCTCATACATGCTTATTAAAGGAATAGTTCACCCAAAAATAAAAATTACCCGTTATTTTACTCACACCCAAGCCATCTGACAGTAGGTGTATATGACTTTCTTCTTTCAGGCGAACACAGTAAACGTTTTTTTGTTTTGTTTTGTTTTTTTACTTTTTTACTGTTTCATCCAAGCTTGGTAATGCTGCTGGATAGTGGCCAATATTTTGAAGCTCCATAAATTGGATATATTTGTTGTAAAACTAACGCTGATTTTGGCATTACATATTTAGCATAAACTACAGTAATTGTCTTCAACAGCCTTCTTATTGGGAGTTAATGTTCTTGATATACTAAGAAAAATGGAGCTGCTGTATTTGCTTTCCATATTTAGACATTTTTAGAATTTGTTTAATGTTGCCAAAAGGAAAAACTGAATCTTTAGTTCTCCCATGCCTCCCAAATACATCTGAACCCTCTAAAGATTAATCAGGTCAGCATCTCTCCAAACTCCAAACGATCCCATATAGTTTAGAGCTTGGGTGTGTCCGATTTTCTATGACCCAGTGAGAAAAAAAAAAAAAGCTGTTTCTGAAATCTGACATTTGCCAGATCTGTCTGGGTGGATCCACTCTTTGACACAAATGCTTTGGCCTGCCTGAAAGATTATTAGTCATTGACCCAGTGCTTCAGTGCTGTCCACTCTATTCATTACAATGCTTGAGTGGTTTATTATGTGTGCACTTGTAGGTTATTCCACACTGTTAAGTGTTCTTGGAGTCCGATGTCTCCCACAGCACACTTTTCTCCAGTATGTGGACCATGGCCTTCTTCAGCTCACAGAACCATTTGTTTCACGACTTATGACAGGTACTAATTTAAACACATTTTAATATATACCCTGTTCCTGAAAAGTGTCCATCTACATACACAAAGTACTTTACCGGTCAACTTGAATTCCTGTGTTGTCCTACAGCGTATTCTTGGTTACTGCATTAAGCACTCCAATAAACGAAAAACATATCCCTGACTTGCATCAAACGAATTACAGTTGATTTGAATCAATCAGTGACTTTGGATAAATACAAGATGGCTATTTAGGAGTCAGTGTTTTATTTTAAGAACAATGTTATGTTCTCTCACTCTTTCTATGTATCTCATCACAGATTTAGACAACAGTGATGCCAATGAGCAGTTGAAGTTCAGTATTCTCAAAAGACTTCCTGAGGTAAGTTTCCTACTTATCTGTGGTCTTGAAATCTGTGTTCTAATGAGGTCCGACCCCTGCCCCACTTCTTGCTGGAGCTCGGAGCTGCTTATGTAGATGTCAGAATTAATCCTGTGTAAAAGAAAAGGAATGTGAGCATGTTTGTGGTCGTGTGTTGGGTCACGGCATGTGCTTGGGCTTCAGTCAATGTTTTCTAGTCTCAAAGCAGTCAAGTGAGGAAGTACAGCAGGTGTAATAGAAAAATTGCAAGCCAATTACTCCCTTGATGATTAGTCCTGCTGTTTTCCATGGTAGTGCACTCATCCATTATTGATTTCCCACTTCTTCCTCTTGTTTTGGAAACATTTTGGATCCTAGTGTTATTGTAAATGATTCATCTGAAGTTATTCCCAAAACTTTCTTTAAAGTACATTATATTCTTTCTCTGCAATGGGAAAATATTAACCCAATAGCCAGACAGCTGTAGTTATAATAACGCAACTTTCATAAAATGTTGACAATATTTTGACAGTATTTTAATGGTGGATAACATTGCAGTCCAAGTGTTAATCCAATCAACTCCCGGGTCTCACCCAGTGTTTTTGCTTATAATGAATATTGTATTTGAATCATAAATGTCACATTACGGGTTGTGAATGCCATTTCATGTTGACATGTTGTTTTTGTAATTAGCATATGGAGCAGAAAGTTAGCCAGCAGTGGGATCACCCCATCACATCTGCATGCATCTCCAGAGAATATGTCAGGACTCTGCTGGAAAAAAACATAGAAAACATGGTGAGTATGGCAGGGGCAGGCCCGTTCCACAACCAGAACCAAATTATAAAAGGAATTTAGCTTATCATAACATATTAACTAGAAAACTTGCCAGGAGATGATTCACAAGAACTCAGAACTGAACAAAAACTCAGATCAAAAAACTGTCAGATTAGTCAATGTGTTTGAAAAAAAAAAACAACTGATTTGACTATGATTAGCTACTTTGTTCGTGTACTACAAAACACGTTGTAAATAGAAACCTTTGATGCTCTTCAGAATGCGAGCACAAATACATTGAAGCGTTTGTAACTTTATTTTTCTTTTTTAGAGTTTGTTTTGAATATCTTCCAAACATCTGCAACTAATACTTGGATAAAACAGCTTATTAGACTAGACGCTGATTCGCTGAATGAAATATTACAACTGCTGTTTAGATGTAGAGTTCTAAATCAAACAAAGAATCAAGTCTTTTGATTCTCAGGAAACTGAATCATGGCCTTTGCTCTTAGTTCAGAACAAATTCTCCAATGTTTACCAGCTAAACACATTATATTTTTTTAGGAATCTGCACTCATGGACTATGGCAAGTCATGTTTCTATCCTGATTTCCTGCCTCTAAACTCCCTCGCCAAGGTTCTCTCAAACAGGGAGGAACAAGGTACACTGTTTCAGAGAATTTCACTCTTTCATAAAATATGTTGTAGCATAGTAAATGATGTCATTTACTGAAAGGTAATAATTGTGGGTGCTGTATTTCAGCTCAGAACCCTTTTGAAGAGCAGGAGAATGTGGATGTCAGGTTTGTGGAGGAGATCGCCTTAAAGCAGACACAGATCAAGCTGGGCTTTGAAGTAAAGTAACAAAAAAAAAGCCTTTTACAAACATTAAAGTGGTAAAAAGGGAAACATGGAAAACAGAAATTAGGCCAAAGAACAAAGCTTGATGTATTCAGGTGGCTGTAGTAATGTACAGAAGTTTCAATGGTAGCGATGTCTTAGTAAAAACTGAAGCCCAAAATCATCCTGTTGACCAAAGACTATTTGCCAACTGTCAGTCTGCTCTTTAAATATCACGTTATAGTACCCAGATGGACACGGACTGACTCTACTGATGCCAATACGTATGGGGAATATTATGCACTATTCTATACACACACAGATGCGATGGAAGAGCACCAACAAAAAAGTCACATAAAGGGATTTTTCCCCCCAGATGTTATGTGGGGTCAAATGGGTGCATTTGTAAATATTTCATCAACAAGAAATAAAAAATCATGCATTCTTTGTACTCTTCATGCTTTTTTTATCCGACAAAATAAGATTCTTCTTGTCGATAGCAATTTCCTGAAAGGTTATTTTATATTGCTGCCTTTGTATGTTTGCAATTATATTGTTGAGCCTGTAAGGCATGCTATTCACTTTGCAGCTGTGTTTAGATGGTTATTGGTTACTTTTCTGAAAAGCACTTTGAGCTACTACATGTATGAAAACCACACTATTAATGAAGTTGATTATTAAGCTATAGCTGTGCCAAGATTAGGTTGGTGATATGCCAAAATATAAAACCATCCAAATGATTTGGCTAAAGATTGGTCATGCAATTATTGGGCAAATCATTCTACTTGCCTCCAGATATTTAAAAAAATAACACATGAACATTAGTATTTTTTAATTTTTTATTTCATGTTTAATTATGTTTATTTTAATTGTGTCTAATCCACATTCCCTTATATTTTCAAATGAGGCCTGTGCAAATGTATGTTCAGTATATGCATTTATGCTATAGAATCCACAATAATGAATGTGATTTTTCATATGAATCCTTTATTATTCAGTAATCTATTTCCCTGTAAGATTCAGCTACAGTATGCATGGCTCCAGAGGGCATAGCATCATCTCTGGCCCCTCTCCCACCCCTCAGCTTTAGCGAATTTCTTAAGAATCTCTCTGAATTCCCAGCATGCCTCCAGAAAGAGCTTCACTGGGCTTCTAAGCTTTTAAATAAGACCCATATGATAAACAAGTATTATGTTAGCATCACTAGTTCTGAGGAAATGGACCAGATTCCTCAGGAATGGGAGCACATTTGGACTTTTATTTTTTACGCATCATGAGTTTGCAGACTCACTCTAGATCTCAATAGGTTTATATTTCGGTTTGCGGATGTGGCGAATGTTGGCACCGGGTTCGGTGGGTTTAAAGGGAGTCAGGGCTCCGTAGTGTTTGGGCACTGGCAAAGGATCGTTGGTGGGGATGTATGCATTGGGTCGCAGCTCAGCCGTGGTGTAAACACCGTTTGGAAGCTGGTTCCAATCATCTTCCTCAGCCAGCTAACACACATAAAGAGAAATACTTCAGTATCACACAAACATGAAGTTAATAGGTGGTTTAAATATTTACGCATTAGCACAGACCTGATCCAACATGACAGTCCTTATATGAGTTTAAATGCATTAATCACAACTGGGAAGTTTATAAAATGTTTATTTCTATAAGGACAAATCTCATGAAAATGTCTTTTGCTATCCATAATTTCATATTTAATGATGTTTACTGTAAGGTTTGAGTGCATTTGGGAGGTTACCCTAGCTTTTTTCTCTGCGTCTGCCTGGCGTCTGTGCTGATCTCGAAGGCAACGCAGCCACTCATTCTCTATGTTGTCTGAGGGGGGCAGGCCTCGCTCCACACGCCTGTGACACAAGTCCAGCTGTAGTTCCTTGTCTTTCATCTCCTGCTGTAGGGTCATACACTCCGCCTGTCTCATGGACAGCTCTGCTACCACTGCCATCATTTTACGTGTGCGCTCCCTGATCTGAGCCTGCAGCTGGTTCACCTAAAACAAAAATATATTCTAAATGAATTTACTAAAACTACATGACCTTATGTGTTTACAGCAACACAGCACGCTAGTTTGAGGTTTAGTTAAGCTGCAGGATATGTTTTTTTGGAGACCATTTTGGTACTGCAGGGTGTCAAAGAAGGCTATTTTGTATTGTGGTTTACCACTTGAGGTTCAATGTAAATTCTCAGTCCTGAAGCAAAACCAACCATGTAGCTATACAGTGTGTTAGAGGAATTCTGTCTGCAAACTTACTTTCTTAGCCAGATGCAGCGTGTCTTCTTTACCATTCTCAGCTTTGATTTGGATGTGCTGGGAAAGGCGTGTAACCTGCTCATACACAAGCTCCATCTCCAGGAGCTGAGCCTCTTTATCTGTCAAATGCACCTCTAACTAGAAACACACATACCAGTGAGTGACATTAACTTTTCCTTTAGATTTGTTTATGTATACGAGTGCATATTTTCCCAATTATTCTATTCTAATTAAATGTGTTAAACAAATAAATCTGCTGTAAAAAATAATGTATAACAAACTATGTCTAGAATAGAAATAATCAATAATAATGTTTCTATAATAAAATATATACTGTATATAATTTTTTTTGAGCAGTGTATATATATGTATATATATACAATTAAATAATGCCAAACAAATTGTTTTAGATTAAATTGAGAAAATTATTACCCTTAACAATGTAGTCAGCAACGTCATATTTTATGCAATAAAATGTGTAAACAATTATTTTATACAATATAACAAACTAGATCCGGAATATAAAGAATTCTTTAAAATAATATTTTGAAAATCATTCTTTTCATTATTATTAAGAAATAGTGTGAGAAATCAAGTGGTACAAATAAATGTAGTAAAAATAAATAAATGTTCTGCAAATACACTTCTTGTGGGTAATTGTGCTTACTGAAACAGTACGGCCCCTGCCAAAAAGGCATCAACCCCTAAATATTTCCCTTCACGTGGACCGCAATTATACCTGTTCAATCTTCTTGATGAGCTCCTCAGGAGATGGATCTTCTCCACTCAGCTTTCTGGCTCTAGTATTGTTCACACTAGCCTTTTCAAGATCAGTCAGTCTGTCTTTCGTCTCAGACAGCTATGGCACAGATATAAACAGCCACACCATCAGGACACAATTAAAAACAGTGGACTCATTTAAAGTTAGCTCTTATTACACAGATTACACAAAGACTGTGTGTATTGTGTGTGTGCGTATGTATCCTTATGTGAGTCACTTAAACAGCGCCAGGCTGTCGGCAGATGTCTCATTCGTGCTTTACAGTCACTAAAGACAACATTGCAGGGCACTATGTCACAACAGAGAAATCATCTGGCGTCAACATGAGGTGGGGTACTTGTTTTGTTGTGCTCAGTAGAAGGTCAAATGGTTGGAAATTGGTTGAAAACATAAAAAAGCTAACCAAACTGGACTATAAATTTGACTATACTGTAAATTATAATTAAAAAAAGGTCTCTAAGGCCTTGGCAGATTAAAACCCAGTGGACCTGATCTAGAAGAGACCTCAGTGTTATGTAAGACTACAGCCAGGAAGAGTGACACGTGCAACACCAGCTGGAGTCTACAATAGACAGGCCTGGAGAAAAAGATCATCTTTTAGTTCTCTGCAAGCTGATGAATAAAAGCCTTCTTAAGCAATCTAATGAATTACAAAAATAGAAGGTGGGCTGGTGAAGACAATGTTTGAGGTCTGAGTCTTAATCCTTTGTTTCTTTTTGGCATTTGTCCTGACATTCCATATAGAGTAGGCTAAATCTCTCGGTTTGTTCAGGGTGTGCTGGAACAGGACGCCTTGTGATACACAGTAAGAACTGAGAGGTCATCACATCATTTTGCCTACACACAAAAATATTTCTTACCTTTTATTTCTTCTTACAAAAACTTTAATTTTGTACAACAAGTATAAACCAGGGGCGGAGTGGGACACTAAAATTCACCGGGAAAATTCTGACCGCACCGGCCCACCCCCCTTTAAGATTGTAACAACTTGCTGTTATTCGTTAAGACGTGGGCGAAAGGGAGCTAACCTGTTCTATAAAACTTTTCACTACTTGGGAGCTAGTCTCAACACACGCCTTTACTTGAGGTCTTTGCAAACAATCTTGACCCTAACACCGCTCGTCACTGACAGACTCTTTACTAACTTTTTTCATCGGTTTCTTACATGCATTTTTTATACTACGCCTTTTTTAAATGACACAAAAGTAAGTAAACTCTATACCCATAATGCACCCAGCACTGACTGTCTTTTATTTTAAATAGACTTGACCTGCAATCGGTTCATTGGATAAACGCATTCCTTATTCCCAAGATGCTTTGCTCTATTCTATATTAGATAAATAGATATATAGATTATAGATACTATATTCCCACGGGGAATTCAAGAATAAACTAACAAATCAAATTGATTCATGGTCACAAATTATTTTTTTATATAAACGAACCATGACAAAGACACAGAGCGTGAACAACTGATATAAATATTGGTTGGACGTGCGGGGGGAAAGAGTTTTTAATAAATCTGCAAAAATGTCAAAAATTCAGTTTTTCTGTCAAAATGGGGTGCTGCGTGTACATTAATGAGAGGGGAAAAGAATTTAAATGATTTTAACAAGAATTAAAAATTTAAGGGGGTCTGAATACGTTCCGTACCCACTGTATATATGGTAACATTATAAAAGTGTTTACTATTAATCAATTGAATGACCAATATTGCTGACCACAAATTTTGGAACGGCAGTGTAGCTGACATTCTCAGTGTAGCAATAATGTGTTGGACATCAGAAAGTGTTTCTCAACATTAGTGGAATTTGTGACAAATTAAATGTAGCGAAAAATTGGATTGGAATTGAACTATAGTTTAGCATTGCACACAGTGTCTTGTAACATAATATGTTTTTATCCCTGGCTTTACAAGGACCTACTGCAAGGATGAGAACTAGTAACATGATCTAATATTTAAGTGTTTATTTTATCTGCTCTGATGCAGTAGATGTTTATATGAAGAGACTGTGTTGATTAAACACAGAGGGGTATAAAACTATCAAGGAGATTCTTGCTAAGATGGTTTATTTCAGTTTTATCTCTCAGAAGGAACTATAAATGGTAAAAAGAGAACATCTGTGAGTATGTGTCCCACCTCAGAGAGCGATAAACGTTTGGAATAGTATATACCATCTAACCTTTACTTACATTCCGCTGCATTATAGTGTGTTTGAACTTGTTTTTTTGATTAATGTATCTGTGATAAATCATCTCTTTGGAGGCTTCACCTAAAGCTGGAAGATGCACAAGTAGTAGCACAGTGGTTTCAAAACTGAGACGCAAGTACCTGTATCTGTAATATGATACTTTCTTCCTCCAGTGCCCTTTTGCTAGACAACTGTTTCCTGAGAAGGTTATTCTGGCGTTCTTCCTCCTTCTGTTCAATTTTCAGGTTGCTGATATCATCCTCCATATTTTGTATCTTCAGGTTGCTGTCTTCGATCATTTTCACCAGCACATTTAGCTTCTCATAGAAAATACATAATTCTTGCTCTTTTTCTACAAGCTGCACAGCCCTGACAACACAAACACAGAAACAAAAGTTATGGTGCAGTTGCCACCCCAGACTGCGAGAATTCACCTGACAGATCTTATGAGATTCTCTCACCGCTGGTTGCGCTCTTGCATAGCAGCCTCGTAGCTCTTGCACATATGCAACTTTTTTTGCTCCAGCATGTTGATTGTGTCTGTGAGCTTGCCGAGGTTCAATTTCTGCTCTTCTCGTTTCTGGTGCATTTCTTGCAGGATCTGTAACACCTGTGAGAGCTCGTTCTTCATACGGTCTCTGAGCTTGTAGCTGTGAGAATGTTGTAGAAGGGACTTCTGCAGCAACCTAGAGTGAAACCATGGTTTGATGTAGGCAGACTGTCAATGTGTGTAAAAAATGAATAAAGGTTTAACATATAACGTGAGAGCTGTACTTGTCTTTGTTGATAGCAATCGATTGCAGTGTCTTAAGATTTTCTTCCAGTTTGGCCAGCTTCTCTTCCACTTCTGCCAGGTTCTGGTTTGAGATGTGGATCAGGCTCAGGTATTTGTTCCGCTCGCCCTTGGTGACTTCATACAGTTTAGCAAACACACCCAGCCTGTTGAGTGGAAGGAGTCACACAAGTACACATTTACTAAACGGAATACAAGCTAACAAACTTTATTCTTTCTATATTAGGTAAGAAAAAATGTAAGCTCTATTTCAGCCTGTCTATAGAGGCTGAATCATCCGTAAATACCTTGACTGTGTCTCTTGAATCTGTTTCAAGTGTTCTTGAATAACAAGTCCTTTCCCCTGCAGATCTTGCTTGGCCCGTTTATATTTCAGCTGCAGAAGCATTCATATCAATAAGCAAGCACAACAGAATATCTCTGAATGTTATGTTCATGATATGTTCATGTCATCATATCGTTCATAACCCAACATGAGAACTAGGCAACGTTTTAAATCAATAGTGTCTTAAAAATACATATGAACTTATATCATAGAATAAAGCAATTTTGGTGCTCTTTGTAATTTTTGGTCCCTTCTCATTGTATATTTACTTTTCTCTTCCATAGAAGTAAGAAAACTAGATAGGGTATGAAATGATAAGGATGAGTAAATGCAAAAGTAATTTTAATTTCTACTTAGAATGATTCTAAAGCAACAATGATGCTCATATAACTGTTTTGGATGGAGTAGTAGGTAACCTGTGCTTTGAGCAGCTCACGACTCTTCTGCTCTCTTTCATCTGCTTTTATAAGTATGAGATGATGAAGGTGATGAAGCTCGTCTCTACGGCGATAGGACTCTCTAACCAAAGCCTGTTCCTGCTCCACGTACTCTTGAACCATCTGGTCCTTGAGATCTGCCTCAGACTGCTATTCTCCCACACATAAACACACAAAACATACAAATGGACAAAAAAAGAATATCCAGGACATGTCACTCCTATAGTTTTGAATAAAGGAAAATGAAATGCTTAGTATGCTGCCCTGTCAAATGAAGCCCCGCCTTACGAATAAAAGAGCCTAAGAAAATCCGATATGCTATGTTTCCATCCATTCGTTTTTATGTACATTTTGGAATATCGCATATGCTGGATGGAAATGCCAAGATGCGCATGAATTCTAAAAAATGCATGTAAAAAAAGTATGCGTACATTTAATTTGAGTTGGACAAACTTTTTATCTGATAAGAAAAAGTGTGCATAAACTACAATGGAAAAACAATGGAAACACAGTCATGTGACTCATGAGATGGATCCTTTTGATGGAAACATAGCTACAGCAGCTGCCATTAGAAGTTCCACTTGCTATAGAAATAGTCAGCATTCTAATGGCGGTTTTCCACTGCGTGGTACGACTCGGCACGGCACGGCTCATTTTGGCTCGCTTTGCGTTTCCAGTGCAGTTTAGTACCAGTACCAGTAGTATTCACATGCGCATCATCGTAAACGCGCCACAAACAAACACACAACAATGGAGCATATTGACGGAATGGTGTTCTTCATTCTATCAATGCGAGGAATGTCTGTACTTCCACAATAGACCACGAAACAGCCGTTTTTGGTTAATACAAAAAGGTGCGTTTCTTCAAACAAAAACGTTGCGTCTGATCCTTTGCTAGCTGTGCTGATTTAAATCTAACGGGTCTGTTGTGTCTCGTGTCGCAAGTTCAGCGATGCAGTAATGCCGGCCAATCAGTGACCAGCAGAGTTTACAAGTCACGTTTTGGTAACGGTTCGGCTCGCTTGGAACCTTGACTGAGCTGGTACCAAAAAAGAGACCAGGTACCAGGTACTGTTTAGGAATGTGCATGCGCACTGGCTGGTCTAGCCTGAAAAATAACACTTTTTTAACACTATCTGAGCAATTGGTGTCAAATTAAATTGGTGATTTCAAATACGAAATTTAATTGTAAGCTTGGTGCACAGTTTTGGAGAATTTGATGTTTCCCCATTCAAAGAGATAGGAACTGCACTTCAAAGAAGGCCACTAAGTGACATGACTTGCCCTAAAGAGACTTTGAAACAAACTAATTTTAAATGCATCTTACCACACCATTTAGACACTATGTAAACTGAAACCCACTTGTCATTATATACCTTGCCAATCCAACTACGTTTTAGGTTTTCCACTTCCTTTTCCAGATCTCTTCTTCTCTGCAACAAGCAGTCACCCTCCGGGACTGTCTCTCTCTGCACAAAAAAATTTGAGATCTTTACATGACAGCTAATGTACACATCATGTCAGAATAAAAAATAATATCTACGATTTAAATGTCTTCTATTTCCCTGTGATTTTTTCTATAGTATTGAAAAGATAGACGATATGGAGGAGACCGGAAATTATGGCGTAACTGGATGTTTGCGCACAAGTGCTATCACGCCATTTCTCTTACATAACAAAAATCTCTAAAATCCCAAGGAACTAGTAGTTCCTGTTATTATAAAATAACCATGATCAGCTTTTCCATACGTAATGTGAGAAAGAAATGATTTTACAGCAATTCTGAAATGTAGGATGTTCATAAAATATTTGCGTCGGCAGCAATTTCCACATTACTAAATCCTGGAAAATCTGAAAACACTCTTAAAGTTTAATGATTGATATAATGAAGCTTTCTTTTATTGGGACTGTGTGGGGCAGAAATACTGCATCAAAACTGTGAGTCTAAATGTAGTTATTAGAAATAAGAAGTGTTTTGAGTCACCTGAGCTTTCGTCCTCTCATGCTGCTGTTGAGTGTTAACCAGAGAGTCTCTGGCCTGTTTCAGCTGCAGTTCATTCCTCTTCAATGCTCGCATAAGCTTGTCTTTCAGCCGTGTATCTCGAGACAGTTTATCACGCATAGACTTGCACTCATTGACAATCTGCTCCATGTTAATGTCCAGCAGACCTCTGTAGTTCAAAACAATCAATACAGTAGTTACACAAACATTTGTCATTTGTTTTTTAACACAACTACAGTATACGACTAATTTGCAAACAGTTGATGTCCTCCAACCTTTGATCCATGAACATAGCCTCTTTTCCTTTGGTCATCTGCAGTTCTCTGAGGAATCTGTCTTGTTTGTTCCCTGCAGCCACCAGCTGAGACTTGTGGCCTTCTATTTCTCGTATCACCTCTCTTTTGGCCTCCTTCACTTCCTCACACTTTGCCTCCATCCTCTGCTGATGCCTCATGTGCTCCATACGATGTTGCTCTATAACTGCAACCTGCTTCTCCAGCTCCCTACGACATGTAAACGGATACATTACCGATTAGTCAGTCAAACATTTTCAGTTTGTGTAATTTTGCTGGAACAAGCCACATACGATTTCTTGTGGACAACCCTGTTGATCTCCTTTGCCAGTTGACCAGGTACGAGAAGCACCTGGGCCAGTTCAGCCTAGAAAAAGACATCGCTAAGAGGTGAAATCCACATCTCAAAGTTCTCCAGCCTAGCGATTAACAGTTCTTGCTTACCTCATTGCTTTCAACAAGATCTTTTAATTTCTCGAGCTCAAGTTGCTCTTTCTTTATTTGTTTGTGTTGAGTCTCCATGCTCTCAGTTAAAGTCTTCACTTCCTGTCTAAGCTGAACCACCTCTTTCCTCGCATCCTCACAATAGTTCTTCATGGCAATGTACCTATTTTCTAGCTCCTGTGGACATACAGCCAGGACAACATAAATATATACAGTGAAATTCGAACATCTGTGACCATATTGAAAAACGTAGTATGGAAATAAACAGGATTTTGAAACAAACTAAAGGAACTGATATAACAGGCTCTTATGAGTGGGTTCATTAATTTTTCTTTAATTGCAATGTATAGGTCCTTTTCTATGCATTAACGACATAAGCATAGGAGCCTGATAAAATGCTAATTTTAGAAGAAAATTTTATATGGCACGTAGAGGCTTTTGCATCTGAACTTTTCATATACAGATGTGCTCATAAGTTTACATATCCAACATTTATGATCTGTTGGCCATTTTTCATAGCAGGAGGATTTTTCTGAAGAACAGCAGGCATTTGCTCAAGAAAAACACGGCACTCAACTGTTTTTTATTTGAACAACTGTTCAAATATATATGTATATATATATATATATATATATATATACACACACACAAACAGTATTGCTTACAAGTTTATATTTTAATATATGAATTTATTTATAAAAATTGAATTTGAAATATGAAAAAAGAATGTTTTTTGTGTAATGTTCTACATGGATCTTTTTGAGTTTTAGATGAAGTAAAAATATTTAATGTGTTATTATTACTTGTTACAAACCGCCCCTCTGTGGCCCTCTCCACACATCAGCAGCGGGAACCTTCGCCAGAATATTAATGTTTCTAC